>JAVQJL010077864.1:0-10359 GCA_036024295.1 Nannoperca obscura
AATTGAATTGAATTGAAGTATTACTGTAACTGCAAAGATATTATTATTACGATATTACCACATATTACCACATTGTAACAAGTGTTTTGAGATAAATCACAGACCTGGTAATTTGTGCAAGCTTACAGTGTACCAGAATCCCCTCCTGACTTGTGTTCACTAAGTTACAGACTTCTCAAAAAGAACTGAGTCTCGAACACTGCACTCTGTTTTCCGGCGTCTTTAGCTTCACCTTCACTGTTACAGCATTTTTTATGCTTGAGTTTTTAATCTGGCTGAGATCTCGGATTTAAGTGAATTGCATAATGCATCCCGTCAGTAAATGTCAGAAACTCCACCAGAAGAGTCGCTGCATCCAGTTAAGCACAGCCAATGAAAGTGACCTGTTCTCAACTGAGGTGCATATCGACACACTAACCATGATCTGACCCTGAGGTACGTGAAGTCTCATTCACTGAACAGAGGCTCTACAGGTGCAGATACCTGAGGGATCCTGAAGGGTATGTGTGGTTTGTGAAAGCCAACAGCCAAGAAGAACGGAGCGTCGTCGTTGACCCGACTCTTCAGTAACCTGACTGCCTCGTCGGTGCTCTCCATGTCGGGGAGGGTTCCCCCGGGCTGCTCGGTCACGTTCACCGCACACAGTAAGTTGGCGTGGAGTTTACCGTCTTCTCCTCTGCACATCTAAAATTGTAAATTGAAACTGTAATCCGAGACCCCCGTGTTGTTCACGTTGAAAGAAACACTCTTTTTGTCATCAGTTGTCATCGGCCTGTGCGTCAAAACAAATAGAAGTCCAAAACAATGGTTCAGTTCTAGGAAGTGAACAGGAATGAGAAAAACAAGCCACAGATACACACTGCAGAGCTGTGTGGCAGCACTTCATTAACTAAATTAGCCTTTTAATCAGTAGGAAGTCAGACACCAACTGACTTAACAGTGCAAGTGTGTACGAGACACTTTCCTTTTCATACCTTTTCCTTCTCGTATCTAAACGAAGCTGGGTGGTAGGCAGGGATGGACCAGCTATAGGGGTAGTCATCACTGTAGTTAGAGGCAACACCTAAGGAAAGAATACAACACAATCATTGTTAGAGACTTTTTAAACTAATTCATACACACTGAGTTCTTCTAAAAAAATGCACGCAGTAAATCTTTGGTTCTCGCTGCAGTTTCAGAGGAACACATCTAGCAGAGATCTCTGTACCCTACTTGTGAAAATAGTGCTTTATTCCTCAACTTAGATTTTTATTTAAAATGTCTATTATTGATTATCTCACCTGGATGAAATACTTTGCCCACAGACATGGTGAAGTACCCTCTGGATTTAAAGTACTGCGGCAGAGTCGTGTAGTTCCCAGAATGGACTCTCCAGTAGGACTTGAAGTCGTAGAGCCTGGTGGTGTCCGGTCTGCGACTCGTTAACATGGACGTACGACTGGGAGCACACACGGCTTGCTGGGAGAGGAAAATATATACGAGGATGTATAAATCTAATTAGTCTCACGTCCAACTTGACTTCACTGCTTTTAAACCCACTGACCTGTGCGTATGCATTGAGAAAAACCTGGCTTTTGGATGCCAGTTGGTCAATGTTTGGTGATTTCACCACAAGGTCTCTGTAGCAGCCCAATGACGTCCGCAGATCATCTGCCATGATGAAAAGGACGTTTCTCTTCTCTGAAAGGAGACAACCACTGTTAATCATGCTGTCCACTGCTTTACAGCAACAAGTACATGTACAGTGTCCTAAATGACCGTTGAACAGAAAATAGCAGGTTTCCTTAAACTAATATCAAAGTCAACACAATTAGCCTACAAGTAAACCATAATTTTTTTACTTGTACAACACCATTCAATGAGCAAATTAAATGAATTCACGTCGACTTACTCTACTTGGCCACTACATGAACAGAATTATCACCCATTAATCACTAATGTCCGCAGAGATTTACTGTTCAGACACACTGACATCCTGACACCAGCCTGTCAAATAAATCTAAAAGCATAAAAGATACTAACATAACCAGCCTCTTTATTATAATGCCCGTGTAGGCTTCACATATAATGACATTTTCACAGGTTTTGCTAGCTACCTATTGAATATTTGCTAAACAATTAACTTTAACGTTACCTTTTCTTGCGACAACAGCAGGAGTTTGTGCGTGAAGAACCAGAAGGAGAAGCCATACTTGGACACATTTGTACATTTTGGTTTGGTGAAGAATACTAACGAAACAATATCCTTCAGACAAAGTTCACTTATCTCCTGCACAGTTTCAGCCTGGCATCAAAACAAACGAGCGCGTGTCGTTGATGTCTTTGAAGTACTTCCTGATTATTATTGACCGAACGGAACGTTTTCATTGGTCCACTCAGCGGTCGCCCCGCCCCGGAGCGCTAATCACATTAGTTAAATTATGTGTCAATCATTTCATCACTACTAGTCTAATTGATGTTAGCACTCAGCATACATACTGTACATTTTCAAATTCAAAGAGCTATTAGCATCTATACAGTACAGAACATGTACTGTACCTCTGCCATTGTTGATCATTTAGCTTGTAGCTTCTATGTAGTTCAATTTGTAGAATACGTCAAAACAATTACGTACAATGCCGCAGACAAAAGTAATATTATTGCAGAGATTTGAAATGATTTCTGCACCTGCTGCTAGAGAGTAAACAGGCCACACTATAAATGAGTTAAAGTACAAATTAAATTATGTGGCTGGTTTTTTAAGAGCGTACCGGACGCTTCCGGTTTATTTAGTCTAACTTGACGCTGCTGTGGCTGGGAAATGGTAGATGATGCGAGGTCTCACTACATTGACTTTTGCGACTTTTGTGACTTTTGTAACGATATATCCCAGGTGATTTCTTCCTGGCACATATATTGTTTTGTGCGTTGTTTTGTTGCTTTTTTTAATTTAAAACAGCTTGTTTTATCTTGAAAAACAGTAAACAGCTTGCAAATGATCAACACAAGAAGTGAGCCACTTTCTGACTGCAACCAGACTGTTCCTTTAAATATGAATTCAAATGAGCAATGTAGTCCTCAAAAATATGTTTTAAATAAATTTAGATTTTTCACATATATATATATGTCAAAAATTGTGAACACTTTAAAAAACATTTGGCCCTTGTCTATTACACGACCGGGAAGTTTATTAATGTAACAACGCGTTTAAGAACTAAACAGAGAGAAAACATGAATGAACTCCCAGAATCGCAGTTTAAAGATTTAAGGTATTGGTAAATTATCGGAGACGCTGGTGTCTTTATATTGAAAAAAATTGTAGTTAATCATTTTACAGTCGGGAAAATACTTATTGAATATTCAGGTTTACTAGACGGAAGGAGAAGAGGCTTCAGGGCCACGTTTGCTGAGTGAGATATCATCGTAAATATAGACGATCTTTAGCACAGTAACAACAAAGATGGCGGACAGCGCGGCTAAACGTGAAGCTGACAGTGTTGGTGCAGATGAATTATCTCAGAAAGTCAAGCGGGCGAAAGCTGACAGTGAGAATGGTCGAGGAGGAGATGGACAGGAATCTGAATCTGAAAGTGTTCTGTCTGGATTTAAAACATCCAAAGTCCTGAGTGATTCTGCCCGGGAGAAAAACATCTTCATCCGTGGAAAGGTGAGGTTGTTGCAAAGTTAGTTACGTTAATTGAGCTGTTACAAGATATTTAGTCGACGTTTACTCTGGTTATGAAGTTGCGAGCAGGTTTGTGGAGTGAAAGGCTTTTATTTCGTTTTATTCATTCAAAGTGGCGTGAGCAGGGTTGCGAGGGAAAATGTGACTTACTTCCGGTTCTATATTTCAAAATAATGGTCTGAGTAATCCTTCATTGTAAAGATGGATTTTATTGAAACGAGTAAGACAACAAAATAATAAAAACTTTAATAACAGCCCAAAGTGCTTAACAGAACAAGAAGAGATGCAGAGAAACAATAAGAGTTAATATAAGTAAAAACTAATTAAAATCAAACAAAGTGAGGGAAAAACAGAAACAGAGTTTGATCACAATAAAACATTAACAATGACAACAGGAAAGTTTGCCAAATCAAAAATATAGGTCTTTAATTCATTTTTGTTGTTATTGTTGTTTGCTGTTCTAAGATCCAAGGGGAGGCTGTTCCACACTTTAGGGCCCTAACAACAGAAAGCAGCCTCACCAGGTTTCTTGTGTGATACTTGAGGAACTTCTTAAAGAAAGGCAGTGGAAGATAAGATGACAGGAAGTCACTGGTATATGATTACCAGAGCACTGCTGTAACGACTATAACTAGTCTCAGTATTAGCACAGGCTGATGAAACTGTTGAACATGTCGCCACCAGCTGGACGAACAGGAGGCCGTGGTGATCCTGGAGAAGACTCCCATCAGAGAGGACTTCCTGGCCGAGCTCTTCAGTGGCTCCAGGCTGAAGCTGGAGATGAAGAACGACATCTACAGCACATATCGGTTACAGGCTCCCCCTCACCTCAACGGTACGACCGGGGGGAAATAATCTGACTCAAGCAGCTGCTTTGGCCGACTGGAGGGAAGTAAGACAGCCTCTGTGTTTCTGTTTGCAGAGATCAAGACGACAGTGGTGTGTCCAGCCACAGAGAAGCATGTAAAGAAATACCAGCGTCAGGAGAGTTTCCTGGTGGAGGAGACGGGCGAGGACTATCAGTCCATCACTCTGCCCTACATTCAGAAGCAGAGTTTCAGCGTGCAGGTAAGTGTTAACTCTCACGCTCACGCCATAATGCGTACTTGTGGATGTACAACATTACCTGTGGATTAAATTAACCTCCCTGTCACCTCCCCCCAGTGGGTACACAACATCCTGGAGAAGAAGGCCGAGGCTGACAGGATAGTTTATGAAGATCCGGACCCGGAGGTTGGCTTTGTCCTCCTCCCAGATTTTAAATGGGACCAGAAACAGGTGAGAGACCATGAATACTGACCACAGTAGAAACCAGGAAGATACATGAAATATACGTTGGCCTTGTGATTTCTGTACTTTTTAAAGATCTGAGTTCTTCTTTCACCACTGTCTAATCTGATAATGGCTCCCTCATCTACACACAGTGAGAATGAGACAGACTGGGGTTACTGTGAGCCATACTTTTAAGATTCAAACACACTGGGCTGGACTTTCACTTCTTCTTGCAGGTCGATGATTTATACCTAATTGCCATATCACACCGGAGAGACATCAGGAGTCTCCGAGACCTGACGTCAGAGCATCTACCGCTGCTGCAGAACATCTTCCAGAAAGGAAAGGTGAGGTTAGAAGGTCATGTCGGGGAGTGTTCTTGGACGGGGATAGAAGAGCAGAAAGAGTCCTTTTCTTCCAGCAGCTACAGTTAATGTGGCTCTCAGTATCATGATCGTGATCTTCAACCAGTTATGTCCTTGTTACTTTCCATTTTAAAGCGCTAAGAGGCTCCTGGTAAGTAGAGACAAAGGAGATGGCCTGGGACATGTTGATAATGTCAAACCTGCAGAACGAACGCTAAAAGCTGTTTCCCTGTGACTCAGGAGGCCATCATGCAGCACTACAACCTTCCAGCCAGAAAGCTGCGAGTCTACCTGCACTACCAGCCGTCCTACTACCACCTTCACGTGCACTTCACCAAGCTGGGCTACGAGGCGCCTGGCTGTGGCGTGGAGCGCGCCCACCTCCTCGCCGACGTCATCCAGAACCTCCAGTCAGACCCCCGGTACTACGAGGCCCGGACCCTGTACTTCCCCCTGAGGGCAGACGACGGACTGCTCAGCCAGTTCAAGGAGGCGGAGAGGCTGTGACGCGCTCTACGCTCGTGCACTTTTCTTTTTACTGTGTGTTTTCATCAGTTTGGTCTCCTCTGTCAACACCACACTCGCCGGTGAGCTGTACCCTCCTGTTGAAACCCGGTGTGCAGGTTGGTTGATCTGTTAATTCCCAACTGAAGATTATCATCCAGAAAACGTTGGTCTTTAACTGGAAATCATCACCAGCGGTTTCTGCATATTGGATACATGATATCCAACATGTCTGAGTCTCATCGAGGGTTTTTTAATAATCATTTTCATGTTATTCCTGCTTTCATTATGAGAACAGGAGAGAACCCGGGAGTGGATGTGACGAATCAAACCTCTGGATAAACACATGCTCTGTCCATCTCTGTTTGTGTTTTTCATATGATTTTATATAAACTGACCGAATTAAAGCGTCATTCTTTTCTACTCAACCTGTCCTTGTGTGGAACAACTGAGACAAAACCTCTGTGTCTGTCAGTGCTGGTAGACACTATCTTTTTTTCACACTAACCACACCCGACTATCTCTTTCCTCTGGGCGGGGGTCAGGGAGGGAGGGAGGGGGTCAGAGTCCTCTGACTATGTTATCAGAACAGATGTTTCGGGGCCTCCTGTAGTTCCAGTGGTTGAGCTGAGGCTCTCCGTTAACTAGCGGCGAGTCCGTCTGTGGTTCTTACTGCAGCTTCAGCAGCAGGGATCCCTGTATCACTTCCTACATCTGCTGTTTAACATCCAAATTGACCTTTTTCCATCACACCTCATGGTAGCGAAGTAAAGTTTTAGATGAATGACTGAAGCAGGGCACCTGTACTTGTTTTGCAGCTTTCAAACACACGGCCCAAGTTTATTTTCACGTTTCATATTTAAAAGATACAGCTGTGCTCACATTAACCCGCAACAACACTAGGGGGGAGCGTTAATCCTGAAATGATCCAACTTCTTCACTGAGAAACTAAATGAATGCAAAAAAAGAACAACTACTGTGTTTAAATAGAAAAACACAGAGAAAGAAACAACTCCTGTCTTATTCTTTGGACACCAGTAATAAGCCAGAGCTTCTGTTTGTGCCCCTTTACAAACAAGAGCAAACAGCACGTTGGTGCTGTAGCACGTGAACACCAGGCTGTTCCCCACCACTCTCTTCTGCTCAGTTTACATACTCCTTGGTTGGATTGATACCCACAATGCCAGAGGTCACAACTGCATGCATAAACACTGAAGTTGACAGATGAACATAATCAGAGCTGCTTCTTTAACAGTTTGGACATTTAACTGTGCAGGCAAAGAGTGTTTGATTTCTACAGATGTTCAGACTTGACACGTGAATAAAGAAGTTTCTTTTCTTGCACCGGACATCGTTTTCTTATCTCATTAGAAGTCAGCTGGGCGGTGCTCCGCTTTGTGCTAAAGGTGCCTTCGGGTGTTCCTCGTAAAATTAATAACTGGTCAACAGGACCAAACCTTAAAGGGAATTAAATGGTAAAGTATTCCTTATTGATCGTTATCATTATCCAGGCACCATGTCAAGGACCATTTAGTGGCCCGTCGAGCCTTTAAAAAGATTCAAATTCATAAAGTTTACAAGATGCGAGATGTTCATGATGATGGAGAAAGCACATTATTTAAAACTATATAAAGTCAACAATCAAACATGGGTTTGTTAGTGGGTTCTTGGACATATAATATTGAAAGGATTTATGGATTATAACAGATTCTTCAAACCACGCAGATGTGTGACTAAATTCCAAATGTATCGCGTATCATCATCTGTGGTATCTATTAATCTGCTCCTTTAGGTCCATGTTTGTCTCTATATATATTTAAAAAACCTTTATTTTGTTGAATCTCCCACAAAACAAATCCATCAGAAAGAAACACCATCGATCAACCTGCCAATTATCAGCTCATTAATTCAGTGTCACCGCTGGACCAAGATGGAATATATCACAATATGTATGGCAAAGGTTCCGGTCTACAAAAAGTTATTGTAGAAAGCGATGTAGAGTATAACACGGAACACTTTTTTATTTATTTCGATCCCACAGTCTTACGCTAACGTGAACAAGGCTAACGCTGGACTGCGACTACAGGTAGGATTCAGGAGCTTCCGAGCCGCCCGTGAACGCAGCGCCGCAGAGCCGAAGACGCCGGGGCAGGACTGAGACAAATAATCCAATCATTAGTCCACAAACAGCGCGGATGTCTTGGTTTCGGTCTCTGAGGGATGACTTCAGTCTGAGGCCGTTTGAGGTGGAGCAGACACGGTGAGTACCCCGCCGCCCTCCAACTTCTGTCGGGTCTGTCGGGTCTGTAGGCTGCGGGGAGTTCTGATGTGTGATTGGTGGTCGATACGTGCGCTCGATAGTGTCCATGCACGGCTTTGCTTTTGCTCTTAGTTTGGATCCTGACTTACTGGCAGCAGCTGGTGGAGATCATGTAGAGGTCTTGAGTTTTCTTCAGATGTAGGACATCTCTATGATATTCTCAGTGTAAAACGTTGGCTGAACTGTAAATTTGGTTCTCGGTAATTAGACTATTTATTTGCCAGCAAATCATTACATTATGCCATCCCAACATAACTGGTGTAGGCCACTTTAGATGCTGCTACTTATTTTTTATTTATTCTGGACATTAAAATGTTTTTCGGGTTGAAATCCGTTCCACAAGTGGTTTTGGGGTGAACTGGTTTAAATGGGCTAATCTGTCAACAGGACCGTGTTTATAATCCACATCTGCTTAAATCTCTTATTTCTTCTTGTAGTAGGTCACTGTTTGATTGATTTCTTGATAAGTGGCTACTTAAAAGCCCAAATGTGTACCATCTCCTGTTACATTTGAAGTTTTTCTTGTTGTGATCAGTCATTCTTGTGTGTGTGTGTGTGTGTGTGTGTGTGTGTGTGTGTGTGTGTGTGCGCTCAGTGCTTGGTAGAGGCAGGTCAAGGACGGTCCAGATTAAACAGTTATCTGTCACTGTGTGGGAAACACAGTAATCCTGCACACAGACAGTGATGGATTCAGAGCAGAGTCGTGTTGTTTGTCAGCGTGAAAGGATGAACGGCTGTATTGATCCGCTGATCTGATCCTTGTAGCTATTGCAGTGTTTCTTTGTGCTGCTGTATATGACAATAAAGCCTCCACAGCTATGATTAGTGTTGACGTTAGACTGGTCATTCATAGTAAATCAAGTTAGCATTGTCACGCTGGGCGAGGATACACGCGTTTTACAGCATCAGTGTAGGTGATCTGACCGGGGAGCTTGATGAATATGCCTTCCTGTTTGTACCTTGATCAGGAGATCGGTCACTGGGTCACTGGACAAACCCCCCGAGGTCTTTACAGAGACGTCCTGTTGACCGGTCCTCTCTGTGTGGAAATCCAATCTCCAGCAGTTTTACACATGAAGGTCACTTTAGTTGTCGCGGCTGGTACGTGGAAGAAGAAACAAAGGTGTAAAAAAGGCTCTGGAGGGCTTTTACCAGTCAAACAAAATGATGATGTTGGTTGCATTGTGGGAAATGTAGGATCTAGTGTTTTTGGAGCTACAAGGGAGTAAGAATCAGGATATCTCAATTAATAAAATGTGTGTATCTCTTCCAACTTTATGGAAGGACAAAACTAAATGACTGGAGGGCCCTTATTGATGGGATGACACGTGGGGTCAGGAAAAGAAAATGGTTCGGCCGCAGTAGTCTGTTTTTCTGCACTTGTCCAGAAAAAAGATGTGATGTTACATTTCTGATGTGGAGAATAACTTAATATTGATCAGAGCGATCACTGTTAACCTGGAGGTGTGCTGTTGTAGTGAACATGTAGTGGACACGCTGCAAATGCACGTAGGACGGAAGTGTACTGCGACCACACCTGTAGAGTGGTCGGGACAGAGGTGATGAGGAAGTCTGACTTCTGTGGATGAAAGCTTCGCTCAGTGCCGACTTTCAGATGTTGCTAAGCCACATGTCCTTGCTTGGTACATCGATGAAGTGCGTTTCCAAGCATTTCTGTGCCGCTTGCTTTTGTGTATCTCGTTTTGTGCTGCAAACAAAGTTAAGGTATTCTAATTTATGAGTTAGCCAGGTCAGGCTCATGAAACACGTTCACATCTGCAGGTGAACAAGAAAGCACATCCGTTCAGTCGCTGACCATCCAAACTCAGAGCAATGAGATGTATGGAGAGAATTTTGTTTCTTTTTAAAACAGTCAAAAAAAGTGGTTTGAGAGAGAAACTTTCCACACTTTTGCTTTCAAACTATAAACTTTTGCTTGCAAATCTAAAAGTTGTGCTTCCGGTTCCGCTTCATGCCGTGGGCGGGACCTACGCTGAAAGACGTTTCTATTGGCCAGTTGTGATGTGAGTGACAGCTTGGCAACATGCCAAAGTCCATACGAATGTATCACCATGTGCCCTCCGTACAACAGAAGCTGTATATACAGAGCATAGCACATACAAGTCCTATTTATCTACTGAAATTTATTAGCTTTCACTTATATTAACACTCCACTGCAATGTCACCTGTCACACACATTTCAGCAGCTTTCATCTTTCATTCCTCAGCTGACC
>JAVQJL010077866.1:0-38730 GCA_036024295.1 Nannoperca obscura
ATCTGGGACTTGTGTGTGTGTGTGGGGGGGGGGGGGGGGGGCAAACAGTCAACAAATGCTGTCAAATTGACCGCAGGGAGGAAGCCGAGACAAATGCTCCTCATTACAGCGCTGACTGCAGCCCAGTGGCCCAGTAACCAGCAGAAACCAGCTCCATGTCTTTGAGTGTACAGCTGGAGATCAGCTGATCCTCATTGGCTTCACTTACAGTCAAGTCCCATTCACTTACTCTTTGCTTCAGCTGAAAAAGAATACCTTATGGCAGCCATTTATGTACCAACAAACCAAGAGATATTAAAAAAATAATGCAGAAGCATTTGTCAAGGCTACCACTGCAGCAGCAGCTGTTGACTAATGCTGACTTATATCAAACTATGATTCCCATTATCATTTTTAAACAGGTTTTACTATGCACTCATGCAAGGGTGCATTGACTCACATGTTGGGGACACTCCCAAATGGGATGTTACTTAAAGTGCAATGATCTGGACCACATCTGAGATGGTCAGATTTCAGTGGAACTCTGCACTGTCTGGACACTGTCCAGTTTCGTTGTTCATCTGAGAAACATAAAGACATGGAGGAGAAAATGAACAGATTGAATTAAATGCAACCACATGACCAAATATTGGTAACCAGAAATGCACTCCTATAAGATCTTGATGATCAGATATCAAATATCACATTGAATTGACAAGTGTACCTGCAGGCTTAGACTGACATTGGTAATCTATTGGTCAGTTAAATTCAAATAGTTTTCTTTATGATAAATTGGATGATGTTATTATTCATTATCTCAATTATCTTTTCACTCACCCTGTAAGTGCTGAAAGTTAATTTATATGCTTATATGTTACAGCACAAAGTGAGAAAAAAACACATTTTCCCCACCTCCTTGCTGACTGAATAAACAGCACGGTGCAGTGTGTCCATTGGGGTGCTTTCACTGGGCTGTGAAACCAACGTGAGCAATGTTCCTGACCCCAATCAGGAGTCAGACAGCGGTACAGGGGTCACCAGGGATTACATTGGGCCCCTCTGGATGGACAAGCAGGGAGCTGTAAACCTGGAAGACCAGGAGCCCGAGCTCCATGTGTTTACCTCGCTGCCTTTTTAAGTGATGTCACCACGTTATAAAAAGATACAATTCTCGGCGGCCCCGTCCTTTTGTTACTATTTGAGAGAATAAACACGGGCTAAGTGCAGGGAGAGAGATGGAGGCGGAGGACTCTGTGGCTGGAGCAGTTGAAGTGGGCTGTGGGGATCTGTAACTGTCCAGGTGCTGCAAGCATAGGCCCAGCTTCTGCCGGCCAAACTCTGCTCACTGGTGAAGAGGGAGGTTCGGCCTATAAATATTCAGCCATCCTGCCTTTTTTGTGTACTGGGCTTCTACAGCAACAAAAACACCCGCTGTAGACGATTCCTCTGGGCCTTTAACTACGTGTCCACATGAGTGTGTGAATAATAGTATGTGTTTTCTCTCTTCAAATGAAAGCTACTGTGATCACATCCTCAACTCCAGTGTCTGTCCTTAGAAATCACCTTCTGAAAACACTTCTCATTCCAGCTCCTTTGGAATTCCATAAATATTCAGCTTCCACTTCATTTCCCTGCTTGCTTCCTTCCTCTTTACGATTCTGCCTCTCACTAAAGGTCTTGGTGGTATTGCAACAGAAATTCTCTTTACATAAGTCAAATCAGCTATGTGTGGCGTAAGTGTAGCCGTATGCGTACAAGGCAATGAAACAGCTTGTGTTTTATGTGAGCTCTCCCGACTCGACAGCTGGGTGCTTGCTGAGGCTGTGTTAACCTACAGCGGGTCCCGGTCTGCGATGTAGTGGTGTAAGTCAAGCTAAGCAATTCCAGCCCAGCTGCAAAGGCAGAAATTGGACAAAATCTAGATATTCAGATACTATAGAGAATACAGAGACTCCTCAGCCTCTCAGGACCTTTCTGTAGAGTTTGCATTCTTCTGCTGGGAATCACAGCTTTAAAAACGTCCATTTGTGCTATGTTCCTCTGTAGCCCTGAAACCCCATCTTTCTGTTGACTCTGACAGATAGTGCCACATACACAGACAAACCTGACCACTGGAATAATGTAGGAAGCCTTTATGCCTCTGTAGTCATTTTTCTGATGAGACCTCCGCTGTCTTGCTGCGTTGCTCCATCTCTTGCTTCAAGTGTATGGTTCCTTGGCTTGGACTTTTATTAGCTTTTCCCGAGCCTCAGAACTTGGCCTGGCCTGGTTCTCCCAGGCACTTTCCCACTAATGAAGTACACATTCTGCCGGAGCACTTGGCCGAGCCTGGATCCTTGGCCATCCCTTAATGGGAATTTCCCCTTCTTCCATGCATCCCTGCCTGCCTCGCTCTCTGCCACTGCCACTCTGGTGTGTGTGACTCATGTCCTGAACAGCCGGCCATCAGCCAGGGGACGTTTGATTCATAAACCTTCTTACACTTGTTTGCCACTGTTGGACTGATTGGCTGACTGTCTGGGCAACTGGCTGGCTGGCTAACTTGTTAAAGGGCTAACGTGTTGCAGAACTGGGTGGCTCAAAATGGGATAAGGGTTGAGAGGCTGAGACACTGAGTAATGTTAAGCAGTGAACTGTAAGAAAAAACAATGTATGAGTGTGTATGTGTGAGTGGATTTAAGTCAAGAAAACACCCGTCATCTACACTGACACATTCAAGACTGAACTTTTAGGTGCTTCTGACACTGAAGCTGCAGACAGGCTGCCATTGCATTTTCCAAAATTAATCTCAGAAAATAAATCAGGCTTTGATTGATGAAATTATTTCAAATATGACTGCTTGCTTCCACATGTTTTACAACTACTAAAATTAAGACAGACCACCAGTGACAACACCTGTTGCTGTGTAACTGAAAGCAAATTAAACAGCGTTTTTATTCCATGAGGAGCCTCTCATCATTGAATATTTTGGAGTGTTTTTATCACTCCAAAAAAGTGAAAAATAACCGTTGTATGTTTTTGTTGCACAGCTCAATAAGGATGAGATAATCTACATCCTCAAATCAACCTTGAAGTGCCTGTGCTATCTGCATTTTATGAGGAAAATCCACCGGGAGATGAAAGCTGGGAATATACTCTGTGACAGGGAAGGTCATGCGAAACTGGCTGGTTCTGGCCTGGCTGGACATTTGACGGTGAGCTTTGATTCCACTGGGCCTTCCACTCTCTAAAAGTTAACATAATAAAATCAGGTCTCCCTTTAGAGAATATGGCATATGATAATAATTTCTGTTCACAGTGGTTTCACCGCTGTTAAGTTAACCTTTCTAATGCAAAACAAAAGGCCGGGAGCAGCAGACTTTGGAAGTGTTTATTTCCACACACTCTTTGCTTACATTTTATATCTAAAGAATGTTGTTGTGCAGGCAGCTCTCGCAAAACCTTTACAGTCCCTCATGAGCTTTAATCTTGCCAGAATCTAGGTCTACCTTAAGAAAGAGGTCTACCTTATTGCCAGAGAGACAATATGCTGAGGATAGAAGACAAGAAGCTAGACTCTTCAGGCTGTTCAGTTATGAGAGGCCGTCATATTTCCAACAGAAGTTTGTGGTTTGGGTGCTTCCTAGTTAACTGAGGACATTTTACTTTTCCCACACTGGCGTATCTTAGCTGCACTCATCGTATTGCTCTTGTATCTCCATAGCGATTGGCTAGTGTTCCTCTGAGGGGGGTCAGAGAGCAACTCTCAGCTCCCTGTGGGTGGTTAGTCAGTGGAGAAATCTTTGTGGGCGATTAACTGTGCTGTGCCTGAGGGCAGGAGATATACAGTACTGTTGCCGAACAAGTTTAATGAGGAAGAAAGAACTAGCAAAATATGTAAATGGTAGGAAACACAGAAAAATGCAAACATACATGCACACACACAAAGCTATGTGTAGCAGTCCAAGTGGAGTGAGCTCAGAGTGGCCTAGAGATTAGCAACAGACTCCTTAAAGCCCCAAACTGGCAGGCTTCCACCCCGCTGAAGTGTCCTTGAGCAAGGCATTGAATCCTGACCAGCTCCAGGAGTGCTGCTCTGTGGCAGACCCTGACCTCCCTGTGGAGGAGGCTGGTAGATGAAGGAATTTCTCCTTGGGGACCAGTAGAAATGGCCTTTAATATTTAGTATTTAGACAGAGACAAAAATAACGAGAAACAAAAAATGATGGAGAAAGCACAAACAATTCATCATCAGCTCTACATTCACTGAGTTAAAGGATATTTAATCTACTAAAGACTCCTGGGATGTTTCTAACCAGAACTGATGACCAGTGCTTGGAGGTCCATCCCCTGGTTAAGAACCGAACAGCTGCAACAGGCCGGGCCTGCTGCTGCTGGCTGGGTGGTCCATGGTCTATAGAGCATAAGCGCCCCATTACTTACCTGGCTGCATTGCTTTACTTTTTGGACACTTCGCCATTTTTGCTAAGCACTTGATGATTTAAAGAGATCCATAAAAACTGCAGGACTGTGACCCTCAAAAACCTGTGTTGGCTGGGACTAAGGTGGACCGAATGAGACATTGGGAACAAGGTGGGGCTATAGTGAGGGTTTCAATTTAGAATGGCTTGAATATATATAGTACAATAAACCATTTTAAATCTCAGGTTTAACACATGTAACACAGAAATAATTTGAAAAGAAAAAGAGTAAGGGGGTCAGAGGGAGCTTGAAATTTCTTTTGTCTGATTTACAGCCAAAGAATCTGCAAAAATCATCATGTGTTTCTCCTTCAAGGCTGTAAGGGAGGAGAGAAGGACTGGATAATAGCGTGTAATGGTGATGCATTTTACAGGGTCATCCTTGTTCTTGTCCAGGCTCCACTGCTCTATTTGGAGCCTGTCTTCTCACACTGATGATGTATGATCTTGTTCCTTGCCCTTTGTAAGATGTTGAGTCTGAGCTCAAGAGGCCCTTTTGGCTGTTATGAGTGGTCATCTGAAAGCCTGAGCAATGGGAGTTATGTATTTTCTCTACACACCTGTAGAGAAATTATATATTAATATATCTCAAATAGGTGTGTTATTTATATCTTTACACAGAAGTCTTCCTTGGTGGAGGGAAAGGCCACCAAAACAAATCGACAATTTTTAAGGTTTTTAATTCAAACCAGTTAATGTGATCTTTTGAAGGTTGCCAAGTGACAAGTGGAGGACAATGCTGCTGTACAAACCATAAGCCAGCCTTGCACATTGCCTCCTCTCTAGCTGAATCCACGGCAGGGCTCTATAAAACCTGTGGTAGGAAACAAAAAAATGTGTGTGCCAGAACGTGTCCTTCAATAGAATATTACATTTTTTTCTGGAATTAATAGTTGTTATATGTGTAAATTTAAGAGTGTTAAATGGTCAGTGAGGATATGAGCTACAGCTTTTATAAGTCTGGTTATCCTTGAAGAATGCAACAATGAGAATGAGCAATCACATCTCCATCAGGCGAGCCAGCATGGGAAAAACTGTCTCACAAAGATACCATGAATAAGTTGAAGTGATAAACAAATGACGGTGATGGAGTTTAAATGTGGCCCTTCTTCATGTGGTCTGGGTGGTTGTACTTGGGGCTTACTGTTCTCTTATATCCATATGCAATCACTGAAACACTCTCAGCATGAGCTTTTTTTTATTAGATCACATAAAGTAAACAATCCCAGAGAGTGTTTTTTATAAATGCAATTTGCTGCTATGCTCCTTTCCAGACTGCATCTTGTGTTCAGCCTGTTGTAAGTTAATTTGCCAGATCAACTGAAAAAACAGAGAATTCTAATGGAAAACACTGCCCTGGCATCCACACTGCATACCGGTGGTTGTCTAAAGAATGGGAGCCCTTTAATGTGGTGATTGCATGGTTTCAGTTTGAAATTTAGTTTCCGTAAAAAGAACGCGCTTTTCCGTTTAGTTTTTTCCTTATTTTATCCCCATTTCCTTTCATTTGTTGCTTACATTATCCGCTTTGTGTTTTTTCCAAGGTATTTATACAAAATCATCACTTATGTGATATGAACTCTTCCTCAACTTACCTTTTCTTTTTTAAACCACATTTTGATTGTTACTTTTCAGACCCTGGACAAAAGTGAGAGTGGTAACTCTAGTGGCTGCAGCTGGTTTCATTGCATAGTCAGACATGATTTTTTTTTTGGAATCCATCTTACATCTTACATCTCACATGTGCTTGCGCTATGTTTGTGTGTGCGTGTGTGTGTGTGTGTGTGTGTGTGTGCCTTCATTGGGTAAGTGCTGCTATGGTACCAGACCTTCCATAAATCCAGCAAACTTCCATGAATGAAGGGAGGGGAGCTTTGGGATTCTGGGCAAAAGTAAGCAGTCCTGGAAAAATCAAAGGCGTATGACACCTGAGGGAGGTGTACTCCCAGCCATAGTTTTCATTTATGGTTAGCTATGGTTGGTTAGGAACTAGGTTTGACACTACTACAGCAGCAGCATGCTTCCTCTGTGTCCTTCCCCACTGTGCTGCGAGCACTTTAAGCCACTGGCTCACTTCTGCAATGAGATGTTAGGTTCAGGTACTCTGAACTGCCTCTCACCTTTTCATTCCAGGGCACACCAGAGAGCTGTGATGGTTGTAGATTTGGCTGCTTGTTTCCTGTAGGCCTCCATTTCTGGCAGATCTGTCTCTTCCAATACAGGAAAAAAACACATCAAGCAGTCAGCCAAACATGTTGCCTTTACAAAATAAAATCACATTTACAAGACCCCAGGCAGAGATATTTGATAAAAGAGCATCATTGGGAAGAAGGAAGTTGTATTGACCCTAAACCCATTGTCCAGCTGACTTACAGAAAGCATAACCTGCTATGTATAATTCAAACTGAGTTTAACCACTGCCGTCTTCCTTAACATAACCATCAAGTGCCCCTGATCATCAAAATACCCAAATCACAAGTAATGAATCGTGATGGATATGCTGAATGTCCAGCTTGTATTGTGAAATGAGAAATGATCATTATTATATTTTCTTTAGCTTGTATTAAGATACACATGCTGACATTTACAGGCACACACACACACACTTCAGCACACACAAGCAAATGTTACATTTCATCATATTCACCACCCTGCTCCAATTGACATGGACACAGAAAGTAGGCTCCCTTATTTTCTCTGGAGCAGGTCGAGGACTTGTGGTGTAGGTCTAAATGTGGGTTATTGTTATTCAAGAGTATGTGCTGGAATATTGGGCGTATCGATTGCTTTTCGCCACAGGCCCTCTTGGCCAGGCCACAAAAGCCTCTCGCTGCATGCTGCCAGTAGGCCCATTTCTGCTACACTTATTTTTAATACAAGTATTACATGACTTTGCTCTCTCAAGGTTTCAGAGGGGAGGAAATAGCAGATTGAATGTAAACAAGATTAGCTTTCCTCTCGTGCGGCACAGCCAGCTGCTGCTTCCACGCTCTGCCGTAAATCTGCCGGGCTGCCAGCGATGTGTGGAGCTGCGTGCTGGAAGGAGAGATGTCAACCAAGATCAAGACCAAGAAGTTGCACACCCTTCATTGGCTACATGAATGACAGATCTGTAATCTTTGGCATTCTGACATCCAGCTCCAGAGATTTCATGCTGAAACTTTAATTTGTGCAAAGTTGTAATTAATTTTAAAAATGATTTTATCCACTATCTGTGCTGGCATGTCTGCAAAGCATGTGGTTTGTATCTCCTGCATCACCTCTGTCATGCTGTACTTTGTCCTTCCCTCCTGTGGTCCTGGAGTTTACCGACGCAGGCCCTGGTTTCCCCCACTCCCTCAGCCATCAAAAACTAAATATAGCAGATTTGTTGCTCTTTCAGAATATATTCCACCTGCCAAAATACACAGGCCCTGCTTTCTTAACCTTGTGCAGTGATCTGTGTATTTGGAGTGGAAATGCAGTGAAAGGAGAAGCCGTGGCGCTCAACATGACTGGCTTAAAGGCGAAGTAATGACGCTGTCTGCTTGTGTTTTTGGAAGCTGTGAAACCACAGCAGGGAGCACCCCATAACTGCTTTATTGTAATTCCATGCTATTACTCACATCAGAGAGATATTGATATTGATTGCTGGTGGAATGCCTACCCTCCTTCCTATGCTGTACTTACATAAGCAGTCCTCGTACAGGGTCCTTGCTCATGCTGTAGCGTGTCGTCTGTGATGGAAGCCTCTGGCTTCGCTCAATTGAAGGAGAATTACAGCAAAAATATTTTCTTTTAGAAAGTTAACATCAATAACATTGAAGTGGTATAGTTCATTGAGCTCATACCCATTTACCCTCATTTTTCTTTACAACACCCCTGTATAAAATCCATTTGTCATCGTTTATATTTTTATAGTATAAACTATGATGTCATCTCTACATGTAGAAGGGTAATGGTTTATTTCATACTTTTTTATTTGTAGATATTTAGGGGGTGAAAAATGGGGGAAAAGTAAAATATTATTGTGCTTAAATACATTTGTATTGGAATATTCTCCTTATTTACTCTTTACTAATGCACCAAACTGAAATGAACACTAACAATTTAGGCATGTTTTTGTGGGACCAAGTGTCTTGAAGCAGAGGAGTGGTAAGCAGACACATTTTAGTGTTGTAAAAACTGCATTTGCTCCCTTACATGATACTCTAGCAGCATTGAGTAATATAGTACATGACTGTAAGCAGAAATGAAACAGCGTCTCTTGCTTGGAGTACAATCAAATGAAAATGTCTAACAGAATCTGCTTGATATTTGTAAGAAATTACTGCATTGCTTCTTTCCAGATGCAAGAACTTGTTCTGAGAACTATAATCAGCCATCAGACTGTTTGTGCTCTGTGTCTTTACAACATGCAAGCAGACTCTAGTGGGGTTCATCAATGTAGGAATGTGAGTGACTTCACCAGGCTCTCAGAAAAGAACACTTCATCTTTTACTTCAACACTTTAATCTTACACACACAAATAATGTCATCATAGCATCTGTTGTTGATCCTTAGTTATCTGCCTCTTTTTTGTTGCTGTTAGGACATTCTCAATCTGTAAACTGTGCAGCAATCCCAACATATATCTTCCCTTGTGCTGAATTATCATATTATCGTATTGAATTCATATGAATTATCTCATTAATGCATGCAGCAATCACTGTTGCCATGCTAGCAGCATGTTGGTACACCGCTTTGGTCCTGTTTAAAATATCTCTATCTATTTGATGAATTGCCATGAAATTTGAAGGGACATTCAGTAGTGATCCTATACTCTGGGGATCCCCAAGTAAAGAAGCCCATGCAGGCCCTGCGCCCCCATAAGAATGCATTCAGTCACTTCAGTCCAAAAAGTTATTTGGTCAGTTTTTCCTGATCAAACGTCATTACCTAACAACTCTGTGTCCGCCCCGTTTCCCACTTTTGGGGGGCCCTGAACATGTGCCTCTCCTGAAGGTAGGCATTAATTGCCAACAGATGATAAATCCTAAAGACACTGGTGAATCCCTGACCTTTCTTCTAGTACCACCATGAGGTTGACATTTATAGCTTTCAGTGGAATGTCTCACTGCCCCCTTTGGGATGAATTGTAATCACTTTGGTGATCCCTTCATGTGGTGCCACCATTGAATCAAAATTTTAATTTGTCCAATACTTTGGTTTATGACAAAGGAACTACAAAACTAATTCCATTCAGCCTCAGCTGTATTTAAGGTTTGTGCTGATTATCAAATATCAGCATTGGTAACAAATCTGAAATGGTGACTCTGGTAAACATTGTACCTGCATGTTGTCATAGTCAGTGTAAGAATGTTAGTATGCTGACATTAGAAAGTAGCTCAAAGCAGCTACGCTATGCCAGAGTACAACCATACATCAATAAAGAAGCTTGAAGACAACTTGCATCAACAACAAAACATACATATAAAACATGTAATATATAACAACTCACAAAATATGGTGAGCATTTTTAAAGCCTGCTTCACACTCCATAACAATGATGTGCAATCATGTGCTACTGAAGGATGTTAGTGTGCTGGTTTTCATTCTGACCAGTTTCTCTTTTCTTTACCCTTCTCTAATCAGTGGAATCACCTGATAAAGCCTTTGGTCTGAATGAAACCCTGCATGACAACTTCCATGGCACAGGATTGCATTTCTCTCTTTCGCTCTGTGGTTACATAAACAAATGCTGCGTGGAACAAAAATGTCCTCCTCAAGGGCAGAGGCAGACAGGGAAGCATTGAATTGATGGGGGGGATAACATGGTTTTAATGTGTGCCTATAATGGACTTTAATTTATATGAATATTTTATGCATTTGTAACTTAACACCATACTTAACAAACACAATCAAAGTAAATATCCAGTATTGTTTATATATGAATTCAAAAGCCTGATTACATTCAGAGAGTTCCTGTAATAAAATTACTCATACTTGAAATGGAGACACAGGGGCAGTGGCTGTACCCAACACCCTCCCTCCATTTCTCCCCTCTCCCTAGTGCCTCACCCTCCAGTCACCCTCTCTCATTCCCAGGCTCTGAATGTGGGTGTCCCTCCGGGAATTCAAGTAGCACATTGGGTCGGCCACTCAATACCCCCTGTTTAAAGGGATTCATTGCAGACTAATTGGGATAACATGGCTAGAAATGTTGACCTTGGTATTTCTAAACAAGGTTTCAATTAACTTGTAATAAGGCCAAGCAGCCAGGCCCTAGACGGATCCTCCACAAGCAGAAGGAAATGTGAAACATGCCCCAGTTGAAGGTTGGCTTTCCTTAAGTTTGATTAATCACTTGAAGAGTAAGCAAGTGGGACTGGTAAAATAATTAGAAGGGGAAACACAAACAGTTCTTGCTTGCGGTAGCATTAAGACAAAGTTTGAGTTACTGGAGGATGTGTCACAATGTCTTCTGTTCCCCCTTAAAATACAGATTAAGCATTAAAAAAAACATAAAATAAATCTCATGAAAAACAATACCTTCATACCTCCCTCACACACACAGATTAGTTGGAGAACATAGTTCACAAGACTTCAGTTTCTCATTTCTCTTATTTGCATAATGAAATGACGTCCATTTGAAGTGGGAGAATACAGAACTGGTTTCTTTGTATATCAGAATGTGGTGTTTCCCCATCTTTGTGTAATACAACCAGAGAAAATGCAGCTGGTACGATCTGTTGTTCAAGGTGCAACTGTAATCGAGTACAGTCCAAATACAAAGAACTTCAGATATGTTTGATCTGGTTTTAATAATGACGTGTCCCTAACAATCTGCCATTAATTTTTTAAACAAAACCCTCCTTAAACCACATGCACAACTGGCTCTGACTTACAAAACTGATACTTTGAGGAAGTTTATTATTTCATATTATATTGTGTACGGGCTCTTCTGATCTCTGTGCCAGTAGCTCCGATCCAGCAGGCCTAAAACAAAAAACTTTGGTACAGGAACTGAACTGAGCCACCTGATGAGAGACAGAGTGGAATTCTGGCTAAAGATGGGCCTTTACTCGTAGCTGAGTCAGCACTTCTGCTATGCGCATCAGGTCATTTGGAGCCACAGGCCACCAGCTGACCTGCGTTGAATTATCGTTAATTTGAAAAAGCAACAGCGGAGCACATATCTGTGGGCTGCTCTTCTGACAGGAAGACACAAGGACGGCGGAATGAGAAGATGGTCCCGGCAGATTAAAGTGAAATTCAATGAAGGTGGATGGCAAATTCTCCCTCCCTTTTATGTTGCTGCAGAATCTTCAGGTTGACAGTTTTGTGTGTTTGGCTTCCTCTTCTTCTTCTTTTCTCCCTTCCTCCTCCTCAACTTCCTCCCTAATTCTTCTTTCCCGCTAGTTCGAATGATCATGAGTCCAAAGAATGTCTTTCTGCAAGTGTTTAACACACTGGTCTTTGAAGCACGGTCCAAGTGGCTGCTTTGTCTGTGCTTTGTTGTTCTAAATGCTAGCTGTATTAAATCACCTCCCAGTCCCCAGCCTGTGTGCTTCATCTTCTCCAAAACTCCATCTACATTCTCGAGGAGGAAGTCCTGTTCTGCACTGCTGAGGCTGTCAAGGGACCTGGCATATTTACACAGGTTTTTAATGCAATTCTAATAGCACCGTGACACTTTAAATACTGATTTTTTTGTTGCTTTTGGAGCAATTTCTCTTAGCATATATCACCAAGCTGGAGACAGGAGCTGACTGAAAGAGACGAGTTGCTTCTTTGTCACTTCCAATAACTGGTAACATTATTTTTCCTTCTCCTCTTCTGTTAATCTAAGCTGAAACACATGCTGCCAAGTGGGAGATGATGGAAACAAGCTGTAATTGACTTACTGAAAGATGCTTTTGATGCAAGCTGTATTGTCTTAGGAAAATTCTAACTTTACATAAGAATCTAGCATTGTATTTTATCAGAGATTCAAGAGTTAAAAACAAGATTGGATCCAACACGAACCCATGTTTAAGAGAATTCTCAATACAGTAGGTCATATGGGATAATGTCTCTCACATGAAACACACCCATACCTCAGTTTAAAAGTGCAATTAACTTTCCATTCATGAAAAGCACAGTGGCTTGTGTTTGCTTTTTATTTCCAAACATTTGCATTTGATTCTTATAAAAGAAAATGACAGAAGGACTACAGGGGACATGCAGTAAAGCGGGCAGTGGAAACACACCTTTGTTTTACAGCAGGGGCATAAACAGTAGGTTATGGTTAGAGTTTTACTGTCATATTGCATAAGCAGGCAGACAGGCAGGCCCCCTTCAGAAAAGAGGTTAAGCTTTAGCTGAGGTAGATGTTATGAAATGTTTGGATCTCTTACTCCTACACATGGATGAATTAGATGTGGGGTAAAGGTGCTTGGAGGCACTGATCAACAAGGATTAGTCCACTCCAAACTTCCTCATTCATTACATTTTTCCCCTACAAATTTCTCATGAGATATCAGAGAAAAAAAGATTTCTCCGGATTATTTTCATTTTCTTTTTACTGCACGCATAAAAAATGACTGATTGCATGTATTAAGGTACTGATTTTCACCATCCTCCCACAACATCTAGTTCAATATGGATGGAAAGCAAGAACACTACCACAGATAACTATCTAGACTTTAAAAGAGAGCTCTCCTCCAACTGCCAGTGGTTTGAAGAAAGATGAGCCGCTGTTATCAGCTCTCTCAGCGCTCAGCCTTCACCTCTGCCTTATACAGACTGGTATCTGCCTTTTGTCAAATAGCTACCCTAATTTTATGGCTTTACCACCCTTTGTGTGCGTCTCTTCACCTGTGATAGTGTTCAAAGGTGCATCCACCCAAAGATAACAGTTTACAGTAGTTAATTGGTGATTAAACGACTAGATGTCCTTGTAAAATGTCGCTACCTGTGTTGTGGTGTTCTTAAAAAAGTTTTTAGAGATGTAAAGAATTTAATTGGGTTTTAAAATGAATATTTGTTTGTTTTAACTGCATTTATGGGCTTGTTGGCAACTATATTAAACCTGTAAAATAGATGACATTACATGATATATTGGATCACTTTAGAATGCACAGCATCAATAAACATGAGGATTTTTATGTATTGGATCCTCAAGGGAAATCTTCAATGAAATATAACCAGTACATTTGAACTTACTGGTAGGTGTTCCGGGCTAGCTGTTTTCCCCATTACCAGGGTTTATGCTAAACTGTAAGCCTTATACTGATAGTGGAATCAATCTTCCCATCCAAGTCTCCACCAGAAAACCAAAAAGCGTATTTCCCAAAATGTCTAAACTATTCCTTTAAAACTCTTTGTTGTGGAAGTAGAAATATCTTGATCAGGTTCAGGGAGCCTCAACTCCTTTCTAACTTTCTTTCAAGTGAACAACAGTGACATGATACTAATCTTCTTGTCAAACACCAGGTCTCTCTCTTGCTGTCGTTTTCAGAGGCAGTCAGATTTTGCACCGGGAACAGGTCTGCCAGTGTGAGATTTGCAGCCACCCCAGCCTCAGCCAAAGCTCTAAACCCATGTAATTACATTTTAAGCAGCATTGGCTGGTTGAAATACCTTGAGTAATTAGTTTTGTTTTTCCACTCTTCCAATAATCTTCTCCTTTTGTGTAAGGGTTTGGACCATGAGCTGTAGAGAGAACCAGAAGGTAATATGGAATGAATTAAGCAAATCTGACGTCATTGGATGTAAGAATAGAATGACCCCCTCCCCACCCCCCCACATTCACACAGACCACCTGAAATGTGTTTTGGTGGTTGTTTCCTTTGATTAGGAGTGTTATGGGAGTGCTGTACAAATATAAAAGCTGTCCAGACGGTTTTTATAGTGTTTATTTGTGGTACCACCTGTGTTTCCATACAGGAGAATGAGCTTGTGATGGTGATCAGGGAACATAGAGTGTAAAGGAAGTACAGTCTGTGCTGGGCTGGAAGTTCATCTTGCCGGCTGAGAGCCAAAAACATGCCTATAAAGTGTGTCTTAATCTGTTCCTGCTTCGAAGAGACCAGCAAATCCTCAGCTTGGCCTGACTTTTAATTTGTTAGAAATCTTCAAGGTGCAGTTGTCACTGGAGATCCGTTAGACACCCTTGGCCACTCCACTGCCCCCTGCTTGTCCTCCTCCTTGCCTCTTCCTCTCCTCATCTCCACCTCTCTCCATTCTCTGTCAAATATTTATAGCTGTTGACAGATAAGATTATTTCAGCCTCAAACCTATCAGTGCCAGCTGCAGCAGACCTTTGCTCACAATAAAGCTTAAGATGCTGTCCGGCAGGGGGAAGATTGTTTTATTTGGAGCTCATCCTAAGTCTCCATTGATAGGAGGGTGAGGTGCAGAAAAGCAGGACACCCTTCTATTTCTTGGCTCGGTGCACCATCACTGATTCTTATCTTGAATCTAAGGGACATTTTCTTCCTTTCATATTCAATGTTTTTCTTTTTAAGCACAAAGCGGGGCATGATGGTGATGTTTTCAGGGTGAAAATATTTTTTTGTGTTAAGTCATAAGGAAGTGCTGTCTGCACTTGCATGTTTGCCAATTCAGAAGTCTCACATATTGTAAGCCACATTCACATTTTGCATTGTTTGTGTTTACTACTGTGAAACAAATTTGTGATGCTCTGCATTTAAAGAGCATTTAAAGACAGACATGATCCATAATTCAACTTTGATGATTTATGAATTTTTTTTGCTGTTTGTTATAAATTATTTACCATAACTGTAAACTGTAAAAAATTAACTGGGCTGACATTTGTCTATTTTGAATATAATACAGGACATAATAAAGGAAATCTTATCATGGGTTTAGAAATGAAGCTGGACACATTTGGAGTATTTCTATTTTATGCATTTACATTTGTCAGAGTGAATCCGTGTCCATGTCTCTTTATGTAGGGCATATATCACCATGATGAAATGCCATGGCTAATCCAGCTGAACACACTACAGCCTGTCATAGTTGGACCAAGAATGGCCTCCTAGCCAGTCACCTCATCGTGAGTGGAAAATGAATCTTGTTTTATAAAATAGAACACCATCTGGGTTTTGCATTCAAAATTGTTACAATATGTGAAAAAAATATATTTTTATTAACCTCAAGCAACCCTGGATTCTGCGGCTGCACAAACAGTTTGGAAACACATACTGCGGTAGATGCACAGAAAAGAAAATGACAGTGAGCATCAAGATGTCTTTCAGTCCTGTGAGCAAATCCAATAAAACTCGAGCATAATAACTGTATGTATCTGCAAGTTCAGAAGCAAAATGAAGCAATACATTGGTGTCATTGTTGTCAGTCTTATCAGCTGTGCAGGGCTGTCTGCCCTATGATATGGTACACGGATGTGCACAAAAGGTTTAAGACAGAGTGCATTTTGTTTGTCCCTACAAAAGAAAATTCATTGGGTGGATTGGATAGACTTTGTCCCATGTTCTCAATGTTATCTGCTGCATATCAGTCTTTATTATTGACATGTTTAAAGGGGAAACAACACCAGTTGTGTCCTCTAGTTGGCGAATAACCTCCCAAAAGAAATAAACATAAAGTAGTGAGGTGTTATCAGAGCTACTGTCTATTGATTTCTTGAAGCAACCTTGAACCTCTTTTTCACTCCAGCTTCCTGATTAAAGGCCTCTTGCAGTGTCCATACCTTCAAAATAAAATCTTTATTTGTTTCACTTGAGTCTATTGCTTTATCAGTGTCATTAGATTAGCCTCAATGAAAGAAGAATTGTAATATTCCCAGGAGCACCTACAAAACTTTATTGGAACTCAACAAAGAGTTTTGTTGTCACTGTTTTATTAAATGGCATTGAAAGGAAATATCCAATTGTATCACTTTCAAATAGCATCTTAGATATTGTTAGTATTTAAACTACAATAAATGTATCTATTAAATCTATGTATTTATATTTCTTTTACATAGTATTTCTTTTATTTTTATTCATTATTTTTAAGGCATTCTTTGAGGTAATTCTTGCGCGGTGAACATCTAAAACATGAGTGAATGTTTTATTAAGGAAACTAATGCAGTAATTGTTCTGATTTATTCATTATTAAATCTATACCAACCACAAACTGAGATGGAGAGAAGAATTGAGTAAGGGAAAGAAACAAGGGATTTCAAAGTATGATAAAATTGTACTTAAAGAATCACATCTTTCAGTTATACTGTTGTACTGTGTCAATAGAGATGATGTATATATCTACTTCCTTCTAGAGAATTGCTCTATGTGTATACTTTTATGTTGGTGGAGTTTATAACATCCAAACAGCTTCTCTTCCAGACTGGAGCCAGCTGTTTACCGTCACTGTCTGCAGTCTATTGACTCTTCCTATACTTTTCCACTCTCACCAAACATGTGTGTGTGAGGGATAGAGCGTATATGTGCTTGTATGTGTTTGTATGTGTACATCTGCTTGTCTATGTGCATGTGGGTAGGTGAGATTAATTTGTGTTAGTCCCCTATGTTATGTGTGTGAAAGATAGATGATTGGATGATCATCAGGTATTATGGTATGATGGCTGTCATTATGACCTTTCAAAGAGCACTGGTTGGGAGCATAAAATTAGCTGAGGTGGGCAGCAGATCCTCTGTGTGAGCAGATGCCTGTGATAAGATAATGATAAGGCTGCTATCTTGCTTCAACATCGATAAGTGAACACAACATATCATAGTCACCATCTAGTATGTGTCCTCTGTGGCCTATGGTCCAATGCTGATGACAGAACAGCTAACAAGTCCATTAGAGCAATGAGGCCTGCAGGCAAAATGAGTAGTGGACAAAGAGGGTTCAGAATATAAAATGTACCTGTTTAACTACTCTGGGATGTAGCTGAAGCTATATAATATTGATTGTGATGCGATAAGAACAGGTTGTTGCATCAATAGTCACACCCAAAACAGTCACTCCCTAATCCTTTGCATGTCACTGACTGTTGTACCAACAGTTGCTCCTTTTTTAAGTTCACTTTTACATCCAGCCATCATTTACCATTCCAAAATGAAGATTTTATATAAACTGTAAGTTTAAAATGAGTCTTATGCTACATTGTTTACCTTATGGATTTATGTAAATATGTACTCCCGCTCTCAGTTGTATGGTCTCCTTATCCTTCTCCCATCTCTGCCTGTGCCATCACCAACACTCACAGTGACTGCCCAGTACAAAGGTGAATCGTTTATTGGTGCCATTCTACATCTTCTGGAAGCCAGAGACTGCAACATAATGAAGGCATTACATATATATTTTTTAATCTATCCAAGTGTCCTGATAGCTGGCTACCAACCTTGTTTGGAAATCTCTTATCTTTTGAGATAAGGAAAAGAGTGCTTTGGGGCTCAAAGGGTATTAAAAGCAGAGCTCAGTGACTGTCACTCAAAAGATTCCCCACTGTCAAATATGACACTTTTGTTACTGATTGTAATGTTTAAAAAAAAAAACAGTCTTGTTTAGCATAATGTTTGATTCCAGATGTTAGTTTTTATCTTTAGGCACTTTAATGTGCGACTTGTTCTTCCTTTTTATCTGCCAGTTATTATCTGTGGTCTAGGTGCAGCAGATATGATACAACATCTTACTAAGTGTTCACCATTTTCTTAACAACAGCCATGCTAGCAGCTCTGTAAGGGTTTATTTAGGCACAGTGGCCATTTGAAGCTCACAGTGGCAATGCTAACATGCTTATGTTTAGCAGGTAATAATTATTGTGTTCACCACAATATTTGACCTGATGATGGTGCTAGATGTAGGGGACCAAATTTCATGGCAGTCCATCCAGTAGTTGTTGAGGTATTTCACTCAAAACCACAAAATGAACCTCATGGTGTTGTAAGAGAAAAGGTCATGTCATTACCAAAATTATTAGGATTCACCACCGGGGCACCATGAATATCTGTACCAAATTTCATGGCAATACATCCATTAGTTTAGCAGATCTTTGACTAAAAAAGAAAAATCTTGGCACTAGAGGTAAAGTCAGTAAGCTTTGTTCTCTGGGGACCATGAAGGTCTGTTCAAAATCCATCCAATAGTTGTTGTGATATTTCCGTATGGACAAAAGACTAACAGACAGACTTTGCCATTCCTAAAATGTATGCATTGAATATATTTTCATTAAACAGAAAATATGTACATATCTCCCTTTCTGAGCATGACATCAAAAGTGCTTTCAACCGTTTCAACCGTATGGACATTAAGAAAGCAGCAGGACCAGATGGTACCAGCGGGTGGGTCCTCAAACTATGCGCTGACCAACTAGCGCTGATGTTCACAATGATATTTAACCTGTCCCTGGTTCAGTCAGTCATACCCACATGCTTCATTCCTGTGCCCAACAAAACAACACTACCTGCCTGAATGACCACAGTGGCAATCATCTCTGTAGTGATGAAGTGCTTTGAACGGCTGGTCAAGGATTACACCTGCTCCTCACTACCCAACACACTGGACCTACTACAGTTTGCCTACCCTCCCAATTGATCCACCGAAGACACCATAGAACACATCCTCCACACCACCTTATCTCACCTGGACAAGAAAGGTAACTATGTGAGATTGCTATTCATTGACTACATTTCAGCTTTAACACCATTGTTCCCTCCATGCTTGTCACAAAGCTCAGGAACCTGGGATTAAACACCTCAGTGTGCATGTGGATCCTTGACTTCCTGACAAGCAGACTCCAAGTGGTAAGGGTGGGCAGACACACCTCTTCCCCATCCTTAACACCAGAGTACCCCATTTTGTGCCCTTTACTGCACTCCTTGTACACACACCTTTAACAACTATCAACTGTAACTCCAACACCATCATCAAATTTGCTGACTACACAGCTTTGGTGGGCCTGATCACAGAAAACAATGAAATGGAAGGAAGTAAAGGGCCTGACCTGCTGGTGTCAGAACAACAAACTACTCATGAACATCAGCAAGTGTAAGGAGTTTATAATGGACTTGAAGCAGTGGGAAGAAGCAGGGAAGGAACTACACCCCTCTTAATATCAATAGATCCTTGGTGGAGAGGGTGGACAGCGTCAAGTACCTGGATGTTCACATCACAGAGGGCCTTACCTGGGTGCTGCATACTGACTCAGTGGTGAGAAAGGCAAGGCAGAGACTGTTTCACCTCAGATGCGTGAGGAAGTTCTGGGTATCTGTCAAATACTGAGGAATTTCTTCACCTGCACCATTGAGAGCGTCATGATGGGTGAACATCAATGCACGGTACAGAATCAGCACTGAAAAGGACCAGAAGGCCCTGCAAAGAGTGATTAGTTCAGCTGAACCTACAATAGGTGGTGCTCTACCCTGCCTAAAAGATACTTACAGGCGCTGCATGAATAAGGCTAGGACAATCATTAAGGAGTCCAAGCCACCTGGATAACCTTTTTTCTCCCTGCTGCAGTTGGGAAGTAGGAAGATTCTAGGCTCAGGACACCAGGATCCTAACTGAGGTCACTGCTTAAGATAGTGAACTACACTTATAATAGCATGGAGCAAGCACTTAAATTATTCGGCATCAGACATTATTTTTAAAAGCCACCATTTAACTTTTTACAGGATGAAGCTTGAGCCCAGCTCGTGACTGCTCAGCTAACAACCTCAGTCGCTCAGTTGTCTCAGAGTGTAAGTTCGCTCTGAGCCTTCATTGAGCCTCTGTTTGTGTTCTGGCTAGACATTGTCTATAATGAGTGCTGATTAGTTAACTTGTTTAAATGCCTCTGCTATTTCAGTCTTCGCTGCTCAGTCATCTAGGCCCAGCCCTGCTGCGCTCACCCACCCTCCCACATGGGTGACATTCTTCAAAGGTGTCTGAGCCAGAGTTAGAGGCTACAACTGGGCCAAACGAAGGAGTCATGGAGTTCAAGTTCAACTTCATGTAACATATATTTTATATGGCAAATGAAAATGAGAGTGGAATGTCCAATCAAACATTTTCATGTAAAAAATGAAATGTTCCTTTTCAATAAAACTTTCAGCTTTCAAATTCACATTTCATTCTTGGTCAGTTTGTCTTTTCCTTTGTCTCTTCTTTTTGTCCTTTCTTTTTATTATCTTTCTATTCTAACACTGCAAATGTGAAGGGGTGGTGTTGGGGCTCTACAGTCACCATGCTGCCTCCTGTAGCCACCTACACCAACTAGACCTTACCCTCAGCGTGTTATTCTTTCCACTAGGGAGGTGAATAAATGTTAGAAGAGCAGGGAGTAGGGCCTGTCTTAGGCGCTTCAGTCTGAGTCTGTGATGTTGAGCGGTGTTTATTTGTCAATGCTCACCCCGTCTTTTCCTTCCACCCTGGGGAACTAAAAATGTTAGTGACAGAGTAGGCAGAGATTGATCTCAGGTCTTTAAGATGAAAATCTATTTTTGAAACGAATGAACTGCTGTTCACCCAGAAGTTGAAAAACGGGTCATGTGCAGGCTGTCTGGACTGAAGTCGAGGTTGTAACCTTCCAGCAAAGTTTTTAAACACAGGACTAGTCTATAGATTATTCTCTAGCCCTTGTAGGATGTGTAATATCATCCTTAATATGTCTAATATCCACTCACAAGAGCACAAAATTTGATGAATCCAATATGCAGCAATCTGAGGTCAGGTTTTCAGCATTACAAGTAGCAGAGAATCTTATCTTCTTGGTTTCTCTCAGGTAGCTGTAGTATTTTTCTTGTCTTTTGAGCAAGGAAAGTTTCTTCACTGAGTATACGTATATGTGTGCACTTGTGTTTTAGTGCTGGCCTACGAGTGTGTTCTCCGACACATAGTTCTCTGTGGTGACCGCTGTAGCCGTGGAGTTTGAGGGCTAAATAAATAATCTTTTATCTGATGGATGGAGGTACGTGTTGGCTAGTGCAGCAATGTGGAGGGTGGGCCCATCTCCAGAGAGGTTTTAAGCAGGCCAAAGATAAAGACTCAGAAGTGATGGGCTCTCTGTGATGCCCTTTTGTGGGAGGAAATTTAATGGAAGTGGCTACATTAGTAGCAGATGGAGCAGTTTCCTGGATCTCAGTCACGGTAGAAATATTAGACTGCCCCACACACACACCCCACCCCTTTAAATTTAGTCACCAGATTTACAGTACGATAAAGACAGAGGGTCGAACGGGGAAGTGTTTATTTGCTTGGGACCTCAGGCACCAAGGGTTCATATTTTTCTGCACTTTTTTCTGTCTTCTCCTTGTCTCTTTCTCTGTTTCGTTTACCTATGTGTGTGTGTCTCAAGCCCTCCTGTCTTCTCTATTAGTCTTTTTGGCAGCCGGTTTTCAGGATTCCCACAAACCCCCCAGTGGACCCTCTGGACACAAGAGCTGCAGTCTGACAAATTTGGTGACTTGTTGAATAAAGGTTCTGGTGAAGAATGGGTTGCTGCTCAGTTGTTGCAAGCTTAAGTGTATTTGTGTGTGTGTGTGTGTGTGTGTGTGTGTGTGTAGGTGTAGATGTCTGAGCATCAGGGGCATGAGTGTGCATCTACATGGAGTGTGTGCGTATGGATGAGTGTAAGAGAGAGCTGTAATTTGTCTTGTGTGTGTGTGGGAGGATGTGTATGGGTATGTGAGTGGGGGCTGGCTGTGTGGGTGGTTCAGCTGAGGGTTGAGTGGTTGAGTGAGTTGACGGTAATAAATTCATTCACTTTAGGGCCTGTTGATTGCATCATCAATCACATTTATTGATGGTGTGTTTGGCTGACATAACTCTGAGTCCCTGTTGTTCCTCTGCAACAACCTGACATCCTACACAACAACAGCTAACTGAGCAGCGAAAATCTGTCAACTTGTGATGTATTTGGCCACATAAGAACAACTGATACCACACTGAAATATCCATTACAGCCCCCCCCCCCCGTAATGTCTTTGTTCATACTGTGGGAATCCAGTTCTGAGTATTTGTTGATGAGTATGATTAAACTTAAGAAATTAATGGTCGTGTTTTTGATGAATATGAAATAATGGGAAAAAAAACAAACAAAGACGGAACAGGGAAGCTGATTTGGCCTGACAGTTTTTGTGGTGTTTTGTTGACATTTGAAGTTCTTTGCCCCAATCTGGAATGTGAATTCCACTGTGTTCAGCACAGAAATGCACTTTAGCCCCAGTTGATTTTGGCTAATTAAGCCAGACTCCTGAATGTTTTGATGTAAGTCAGTGATTAGAGGGCTTTGAAATGGGTTTGAAATGAAAACCAAACAGTTGTGCCCCTGTTCCCTCTTTAGTTATGTGCAGACTTTGGGTTTAGCTTTAGAAAAGGTGCATTTCAGAGATAAATTCCAGAACTGTGTGCTGAAGTTCAGCATGTCCATCCGACACTCTTGTTCCTGTTATTTGTATTATATTGTTGTGTTACATTGCAGGCTACATTTGTCTCTCAACAGAAGTGAGTCAGACTAATTTTATCCTTCACTGGTTGGAATGATACAAGATCATTAGCTTAAGTCATGAGGAGGACCAGAACATTCACCACATTTTTGGGAATGAAAGCAATTTTGCACTTGCTCTGACTGAAAAACACCTGCCATTTCTGTGGAGAACTTCCATCTATGGTCAAAACATGGCAGTTCGAGCTGGGTTGGTGTTGTGATATATTGCACACACTTAAGGCAATTTCTTATCACATTTTTAAGGTGGGCCTCCATTTTATTGACTGCTACTTTCAGGCATTTGACCTACAGCCATTAGAAGTTCTCTCCCACTCGTTATCTCTCTTTCTCTCTCCTGGTCTCTTGTTCTTCTTCACTCCCTTACCTACTATTCACTCCTTTTCTTTCTCCTCACCAACCCCCTTTCTCATTCCTTCTACGTCTTCACTGTTGGGAATGCCAAACGTGTAACCCTGTTGATGACCTCTTAGGGAGGTCATAAATTTAGTGATGAGAGATAGTAGGAGCAACACAGATAGAGAAATGAAAGGATGGTAGCTTGGTGATTCATCAAATCATTGCTTTCGTAAACCCTTCAAACTGTCAATACCTTAAAAAACTGCTTAACTGGCAAATCTAATAAGGTGATGAATTAATTTAAATGAAAACTAACACTAGTGGCTTTGATTTCTTCCTTTTATACTTTGTATGATCTAATAATGTGATGTGGCAACTTTGAACTTTACTGTAATGCTGTATTAATAAACTTAAGTATTATTACTCTAAATAAAACTGTTAATTACTCAAAAGGAAGGGCACCTTCAAACCCTATTAGCTTGTTGATGTCCTCTCCACTGATCCAGACAGATCTATTGCTGAACTCAACAGATGAACTCATTGAGCCAGGCACGTATTATTAATGATTTGACTGCCTGTTGTGTATGACTGTGTGAGAATGCTGATATCTTTAGACAGTGTGAGAGTCTGAAAATGCAGACGGGCCTGTACGTAACATAGTGGCCGGCCTGCTCCACACCACAGTCTAACCTTTCCAGCCCCTATACATCACAACCTAACGCGTTCCCTGTTTGCTCCCAGATAATGCTATCAGAGCTGATAACTGCCCGTGACCCTCTCTCCCCACTTCGACCCCCTGGCATCCCCCATAAGCTGGGCCACTGGTTTTCCAGCATGAGCTGGGGATTTAGTGGGGTGAAGGAAATAGAGATGCCTGTCCCCCCTCATCTGATCCCCATCCATCCCATCCTTAAACCCACGTCTGCCTGAGCTGGCCTGATAGACCACAACATTAAAGCTCATCACCACCACACCCTGACTTAATCAGCCACTGTCGGCCAGTGAGAGAGTATCTCAGGAGAATCCTCAGGACACCCTCCATTTTCCCCTCCCCCACATTTCCTTGTTTTGATAGGTGCTGATGTAATTCCACACATTTTTTCACAAATTAGGGGGCTGAAATTATGGGGCCACCTCGCATTGCTTTGCCTCGCTATTTTGTGCCAGCCTGACGGGAGCTTAATCCCTAATATCAAAGTTTGGCTGTTGGCTTGAGCATTATGGGATACAGTGGCCTCTGTTCGAACCCATCCATCCCCCAAGCTGGTATTTTTGTGACAGAAAGTTGAGTCTGAGTTCCAGCAGCAAGGAACCTCCTCTTTCCTACCAAATAATAGAAAAGAGTTTTCGGAGGGCGAGTTAAGGCCAAGGGAGTCTCTGGGATGTCAGTTCTGACTGACTGCTTTTTTTTTCGGGGTATAATGATTGAAGATGATAAGATCACCAGGGGTTAGTGGTAGCTGCAGTGGTGGTGGGAGTGAATAGGAGCAAGGATGGGTAGCAGTGGGGGCATCTGGAAGTTTGGCGATCATCATAGGGGAAACCCCTTGGTTGCCTGGAAACCGGTGGGAAACATTTATAAATATTGCGATCCTGCATTCTAGATCTTACTGCTGTTAGCAGCCTATTTTTGTCAATGGTATTCACTGTGGGGAGCACAAACTTCAACCGCGTGGATGCAGGACAGAGGGCAAAAAAGACATTCTACTGCCCAAAAGTGACATTGAACATTTCATTTGGACACATTCTGATTAACAGTACTTTTGGTCACTTTTTAATTAAAGCACAAAGTGTGGGTTGACCCCTGATCAATAGTAATAAAAGGACGTTTAAAGCACACATGCAGACACACTTCTCAGGAAGACCAATGACTCTTTGGTCCCCTGAAAGCCTGTACTTGCGGTCATCTTCGATATTGACTTTGTCATTTTTACAGCTACTCTAGATGGTTCTCATGAACAGCCTGCCAAGAGAGCCTCATTGGAGGCAGTGCAGCTAATTGTTTCAGACATTTACTCTCGGTGCCCTGCTACAATGTCAATGCCAGAACTGCCTGTGTGTATTGTGAGCCTGTCTGTGTGTGCGTGTGTGTATGTTGGAAATGGCTGCCTCAGTTATTATCAGGGTAATCCTGAAATTGGAGACAGTATTAGAACTGAACATGTCATTCAAGGGTGGGATCCCGCATGTGTATTGACTACCGTCGCTTCCAATTAGACAAAACATTTCCTCAAAGCCTTGCAGAACGCAGGGACTAACACATTCCTTTTTGGATGTTCACTACAGACAAACAGGCCGTTAAGGTCTAAATGAGATCTCTAGGTAATTCCAAGAATACGGCTTTGTCCTCCCTAACTTCCACACTCCTCCCTGCCCTCTGCTTTTCCCTCCTTTCTCATCCTCACCTTTGGCCCCGGCTGTTGTTTTCCCATGAATCCTTGTGTAATAGGTGTGGATATTAGCCTGGTCGGCCCAGTGTCGGGTGACAGTGTGCTCAGCTTTGGGCTGTATGAGACTGCAGGTCTGTCACTGCGGCCCCTCTAGACGCTGCTGATGGAGTCATTTGTTTTTGCACATTAATTCAATTCTGTCCCCAGACCAGGGTCGGACACCTGCTTTCCATTGCGGTGGAGCAGTGGTGGGGAGTAGAGGGCTAGCTGGGCCACCTGCCGTTGTTATTACAGTAGAGCAGCACACAGACGAATGCACATATGCACATACCCACACACACGTTGACAGCCTTGGACAGTTAGTCATATTCTTGTCTTCATGTTTCTGAAAAATCACATCAAATTGTGTCTAAGATGACCATGTTGTGTGTTCTTGCTGTACTTCAAAATAATTATTATTACATAATTAATTTGAGATATTAATTAAGTTCTGTTTGAAGTGTGACTTTTCTAAACAAGCTGTCCAGACTCACACATGTTTGGTTAACCTTTTAATCTTCATTCAGGGCTGTTACTCTGTGAAGTGGATGGGTTTTTTTTACTGTTACAGCGTTGTGAGGCCGTCTCACTCAACACTCGTTGTAGAAATTCAGTCAGTGATTTCCGCTGGTGGAGGTGAGGAGAGCTCTGGCTCTAACACTGTAACAGTCACTCTATTGTTAGACCTACTCACCCATGTGGAGCATGATGGGCTGTGTGAGCAGGTTCAACCCTACAGTACACTGCCCCCCTGTGCTCAACATGTCCATGTGCCAGTAAAATATGACAGAAATCAGATCCATGGTCACCTACTGTTCACTGATTCACTGACTGTTTGACAATCGCATGTGTTGCATGTGTTGCACAGTTGCATGTGTACACACAGAAGAGAAACACACACAGATGCATGTGCGCGCACACACACACACACACACACACAACACACACACACACACACACACTCAGGAGTCACACAGGAATTGCACATTAGCATCTATTAGATATGGATCTGCTCATCACCAGTAACCTGCAGCTAGAAATTCAATAGCCAGTCATATGATTGAAATCTGGCAGTGCTTAGCAGCCTGGTCCCTAGCTGTCCAATATGTGTGTATGTGTGCATACTTTTTTGCAAGTGTAGAGCAGTGGATGTGTCTGTGTTAAATATTACTAAATATTAAGGCCCTGTGTATGAAAGGTCCTCAGGCGACGCAGAGCAAAAGGTGTGAAATAGAAAGCTGTGTTTTTAATCAGGCCCTCCAGAAGTGTAAAATGAAGACATTCATGGATCAAGTTTGAGGTTAAACATCCACAGTCATGATGTAGTGTGAGGATAAAGTATTTCCAGGTTCCTCCATTATATTTGTATGTATGAGGGAAGGCACAGATTTTTTGTATACCTGTTGTATATGCCCGCAATCAACAGATAGTTATACAGACAAGTAAACTGCGGTAAGCCAAGAGTTATACAGAGTTTTTCCCATTACAAAATACTCCACTGTGTAGTCCAGACATTACATTAGGGGGCCCTAGCCCTATAATCAGTAGCATCAGTGAATTGTGTAGTTTCACAGTCAAGGACACTGTAATTGAAATGCATTCAGTCTGCCTGCCTTTCCATTCACTTTGAAGCTCAGTCAGTATATACCTTTCTTCTTTGACATAAGGTAAATAGGAAACTAAAAACTGATGTAACGTGTTGCCTACTCTGCAATCAGCCCACTTACTACTGGGATGGACCTAATCAATGCCTGCCTGCCTGTCGCCCAGATGTAGCCTCTGTCTTAAGCCTCTGCTTGCTTCCCCTGGAAATGACCAATTAGGAGGTAATATGGACCTGGTTTCTTCCGTGCCAGTTTGAATCGGTGTGCTGGCGCTATAATGTGATACGATCTGAGAGATACATGGATGGAAGTGGTTTGGAGTAGCATGAAATAGTTCCCCTGCCCGACCCTCCTTTCCTCTTTTCTCCACCCCCACACCCCTTTCCCTCTCCCTCTCCACCCTCCAGGAGTAAATTGGAGTACATAATTATTGCAATACCATGTGAGCCTAATTGATTACTGCTCCCCCTTGGCCATTGGCAGAGATTGTGTGTCTGAACAAATTTTTTGTGACCACACATCCAGTTTAGACTGCGCTGATCTGCCTAAGATGTAATTTCAGAACCTCTGTTTCTTTTTCAAGAACATTCTTCCTTTAGTTTAGCTACAGCACAGCAGATGCATTTTTAAAGAAAAGTTACAAAGAAAATTACAATACATTAAATCCCTGAGATCAAAAACCAAAAAGTACAGAACATTCGGTTACATATTAAAGAATTGATTACAAAAACTGAAATGATGGTTTCTGTAACAAATCTTGTTATTGAAAATATTCATGACTAGTTCAACATTTCTGTACATTGTACAGTACTTACTACATCGTGTGTCAGGATGTACAGTATATTTGCCTTTATTCAACTTATATGCAGTTACATTGGTGTGTGTGGGCATGTGAGGGAAGCCGAAGTAGCAGGAGCAGGTTTCATCTCCTGCCACTGGTCCTAAGGAACATATCAGGCATCTGTTCAGATAGCCGTCCAGTCAGGACCCCGGCCCCTGGGCCCCCAGCACCCGGCCTTGAGCCCAGTGCTGGGGGAATCCGGCTGGTGGAGAAGGCAATGAGGCGAATCTCCCTCCTTGCATTTCTCTTACACTTACACACACAGTCATGACACGCACACTGATGCATGCATGATTTCACACAGGCACATGTCTGTGCACACACACAAACACGCACTACACATCAGAGACCTTTGGAGTAGCCTTAGCTGTTTTAATGGGCGTATGAATGCATGGGAGGTGTAGGATTTTATCATCCTCAGCGGTATCATAACAAAGAATTTTGAGTTTTGATGGATTGCTGCAGCTTCCTGTAACCAGCGAAAGGTTTAAATCTGTAGCCTAAAACAGTGACTGTAGTTCCCATGACGATGACATCATCAGGCCTGTGCTCTCATCCCTGAAGAAGAGGTGAAAAGAGCTCCACTTTGTGAATCTCATCAACTTAGCTGCATGCAGTCTAGCCAGCATTAACCACTCCATCTCAGACCAGAAGGACTTTAGATTATACAAGTTTAGCTCAACTCAGCCGTTTTCAGTCAGGCCAGTTCTTCCCGACTCAGCGCAGCCCTGGCCAGATTATCTCAGCTCAAGTCAGCTCAGCCCAACACAAACGCACTCAGCTTAACTCTTTCACCCAATCAACAAATCCCTGCTCCATAACCCAAGACTGCCTGATTTAACAAAGTTTTGGTCATTCAAGTCCAGCTTCTCCTCTATCCTCAAATTAGATTATTTATTACATTCCAGGTTAGGTTTACAATCTTGAACTTGGCAAAGCAAATCTAGCCAACAACAAAGTTTCTCCCACCACTTGCCACAACCACAAATTATATTTACAAGGGCGATCCTCACAACCTAACGGCCTTTTACTGCCTGTCACTCTCAAATAGAACCAGACTCCACACCAAATAGTGTGAGCTGCTGCACAGTCAGAATCTTTTCACACCCTGATTGAGTTTCCATTTGAAGTCTGATCCAAGCCGCCTAATGTCCTTTAAATGTTTTTTCCTAAACACAGCAGCAGTAGTCCTCGCCTCAGAGCAACTTCAAACAGCTGTCGGTAGAACCTTGTTGTTGCACAAAGTTAGGAAATTAAAGATTCCCCTGCCCAGAGAAGACTTTGTGATTGAGGCTTGTGGCTGCTAGAGGAAATATGAGAGAAAGTGAGAGCCACTGTTGATGTAGCAAGCCTGCATTCATCCTCTAGTTAGCAAAGAGAAGTATGCACGTCTGACCTGAGCTGTCTGGACTAGAGTTGGCTTTCAATCTGTGCTACACAAAGTTAGCGTGTGAAGAAATGGTGAGAAGAGACATGAAACAGAAAGGCAAGACAAACAGAGAACAAGATTTGGCATGGTTGTTGCCAAAGGGACTGAAGAAACTTGCATTAAATTATGGGTGACAAAATGAAGTAGAGGAGACAAACTGCAATATTGTGAGAGGATAAGACTAATGATCAGCCAGTATTTTGTATGTGAGAACCAAAGTTGAAGTCCTCATTCAAATGGCAAAAAGACACATACAGTAAAAAACAGGAGAACACACTGAGAAAGGACAGTGTAGAGTTGGATTAAACAGCACTGAGACAGAGTGGAGAAGCAGTTGTTACTCAGATGAGATGGAGTTGGCGACAGTGGTTAGAGATGATGACTTAGAGGAAAGTGGACCTTGAAGGACTTTACAAGTCAGCATAGATACACAGAGCAAACAACCATGTTATGAACTTGTTTTGGAACATCCCGTCGTATGAGAGCCAGGGGTCAGGACAGGCAGACACGGTTACATGTAGAGTCATGGAAAAGTCACTGCTGTCTTTCCACGGCCCGTTGGACTTATGATGAAGTGATTCTAAATAGCTGCTTTATTCCTGTGGAAGTCATCATCTTGTTCTGGACAGATGGGTGCTCACAGTAGCACAGACAGTGGAGACACAACTTGTCATTTCTTGCTCATGGTTCAACAATGTGTGCTTGGGTTTGGTTACATGGACTTTTCAGTTGCAATTTTGCCCTCCCCCACTAGATGTGAGTGTTGTACCAGATGTTTCCCTAATTCACTTCTCTGCCCCTGGAATTTGAGGTGGTGTACCTTTACGAATTGCCTGTGATTGGTGTCTTTAGCTGTGTTGAAATAGCACAAGGTGTCTTTTCAGTACATTGTGAAGTAAGTGTTGTGATTAAAACAACCATACCATTGGAGAACAACTAAAGAAGGGAGAAAAGAGAGTGGGAAAAGCAATGATGTGTAAGTGGGAGAGAAAGCAGGGCAGAGAAGGTGGGCTATAATTAATAAATGATCATGAGGGAAAGAGAAGAGAGGTGAGTGAGAGGGAAAAACGCCATGAGAAAGCGCAAGGGTTGGAAACATTTAAACTTCAAATCACAACGTTAGTTCCCTTTTGTTCGTGTCTCTTGGCCCAGAGTTGCTGGCACTGTTGGTGTTTCCTGACAGCTACATGTTAAGAGATTCTATTAAATGTTAAATGTGAAGTCGAGCGTGTTTGTTTGCACCAGGTGTAAATGACCCATTTAGGCAATCAGTGTATCCTTATAAGTATTGAGTAACTGCGGACATGATTACTTCACCCACTACCTCTCATTTAAGAAAACAAAAGTTTCCTCATTTTTCAAAAATGCCACCCACATCTGCGCTGTCAAGTACACTGGCCCACATGATGAAACTGTATAGTTGTGAGCACAATGACTTAATTGTCCTCTTTGATTAGGGAACAACGAATGTTACATGATGAGAGACATCATGACAAGCAATAGAAGATGTTCTTTTACATTTGATAGACTTGTGCGAAAGCCTCGAGTACGCTAAGGCTTGTTAGAAAGAACTGGAAATCTTGTTTATCCAGCAGAGCTCTAGTCTCAGATAAGAAGCTTTTTCAGGTTGTGAGAAATGGACAGTGACAAACTGCTTTTGGTTGACAGTGTGATTGGGTTTTTTTCAGAATTGTGCAGTCTTCCTCCTTATCAGACACTTTTACAGGGAAATAAAGAAGTTTTGTAGTTTCCAAAAGTGCAATTGATTATTTTTATTTAGTTTTTAACTGCACAATAGCTATTCAGATGGGTTAATCAAGGTCAAGAGAGATTTCACTATAGACAAAACCTGTAGGTAAGATGGTCCTCTCCTTGTATCTTATCATGTGATTAAATCTTTTGGAAAAGTATCTTTCCTGACTCTGTAATGGAGGAGCAAAGCTAGGTTGTGTGGCAACCGCCTCCTGCAAACTCATGAGCCATGTGGAGGAGCATGATGCCAAGTGGGACATATTAATCATCACAGGCTCTCCCCCTATCTGATTATTTTGGCCTGTATCGTGTGCATACTCTGTGTGTATTGCATGCCATTAAACATTGATTGCAATGAAACAAGACTACAAGTCTACAGCCATGATAATGGCTCTATTAGGCTGTAGTAGGGTACAGAAGTGCTTTGAGCTAAATGCTAATGTCAGCACGCTAACGTGCTGATGTTTAGCTGATATCTACCATCTTAGTTTAGTGTGTTAGCATGCTAAGATTTGCTATTCAGCACTTAACACATTACCATACATTTTGGAGGTATTTGGTCATAAAGTAAAGTATTGGACAAATACAATTTTTGATCAAATGCTCAAAGTTAAGGAATCACCACAGTTGTTACAATTATTCCTTAGGGAGGGATGTGTTCATTAAACTTCGGAGGGAAAGTCAGGGCATCACCAAGGTCTTTAGAATACATTGCCTAGGAACCATGAATTTCTGTACACAAACTTGTGCCTGTCCATGTAAATTTGACAGGGTAAGTAAAAACTTTAACTTGCTGGTGGTGCTATAAGAAAAGTAAAGGGATCACCAAAGCCATTAGGATTTATCCTCTTGGCACTATGCATATCTGTTAAGAAATTCAAGGGAATACATCTAATTGTTTAATGGATTCTCCAGCGATATTTCAGTCTGGCCTACAGTGGTGGACTGACTGACATTGTCATCCTAAAACAACAATAAAGGACATCAGAATAATGAATAATTCATGAGTAACATCACGGGAGACCAACGTACCTGCTGTGTTCCTTGGCCACTTAAGTCAGGTACATCTGCTCAGCACATGTCAGCCTGAATCTGCCCGATTCTTCTCTGTGTTCATCCTTGGGGAGAGCTAGGATCTTGGGGCCATTACATCCAGGTGAGGGACTCTCAGGCCTTCATAAGCATCCTAGGACCTGTTAAAGCCACTCAGCTCTGCACTGTGCTGACACATACTAAAGCTCCGGGGCCTCTGAATGGATTACCAGCTGCACTGTTTACGGTTATGGGTTTTTCACACACAGGCGACCATGAAAATAAAGATTCTGTCTTTATGGAACATAGTTTGGGTTATGGCAGAGCTGTTTAATTTGTATTGTATTTCTTAGTTTTATTTTGTGTTTCACTGTTTATGTTCCAACAACGTGAAGTGCATTTTTAAAGTGTGAGTTTCTGGTTACTGGAAGAGAAGGTTTATTTGGAGAGAGTAAAATTAGATTGCACCCAACTGAGAGAGCAAAATTACTCTGTCAGTGGTCATGTTGCTGACCACGCAATCACAAACAACATTCAGTTTGGGGTTTTTATCACTTTGTTGATTCCCTAAATCTTATTTACAGCCAGCCCAGAGGAGATGTTAGTGTGAGTGTATTTTATACTCAATGCTTCAGTGTGAATGAGACAACAATCAGTGGATTTGCACTTTCACACTCACACTCACTTTAAGTAAAAAAACGTCTGTATGTGTTCATACATGCACAGTGTCTTACACTGTATACGTGTGTTAATGCAGCGGTGTGATCATTTGACGCATCATCTGCTCTGCTGTGCCTCTTCCCCTGTGGGTCTGAGTCACTGTTTGAGAAGCTCGTGCCAAACGTCTGAGGAAATAATGGCGATGCGCCTCCCAGAGCGATTTGGTGGCCTGTCTAACTAACACCTTCTGTACGGAGCTGATCTATAGCCTCTAGCAACTCCCACACCGCCAAGCCGCCACCATTACATAGCAATCAGGAGAGCTTTACCTCAAAGTCATGTTACCTCCATCAGGTTGGCATGAACCCAGGAATGTGACTCAGAGAAACAAATTCATGAATAGATTGTAGGGGAAGGGGGGGTGATAAAAAAATAAGAGAAAGGGGAGAAGAGAGGATGGGAGAAAGATCTGACAAGCATTTGATGAATGTTTCTGACACAGTATATGCATACACAGATATTTTGCACTCGTTGCACAGTGGTACCATTCTTTTAAGTCTCCGATTCACCACCTGTATAGATTCAATTTGAAGAGCAATGAGCTGTCGCACCTAAATGAAGCCAAAGTTATAAATAGTAAGCAGAAGTGATTTCGTTTTTTACAAATCTCTTATTAAAGAGTATAATGTCAACAAAAGTGCCAAATAAGCTAAGGCAAAGTCACTTTATGAGTTTCTATCCAGCACTGATATAAAAGCCAAGTTCAGAAGCATTCTGGATGATGTGCCGTACCAGAACAGAGAGCTTGACAGACGTAGTCACAATATATGTAAAGGTGTGAGGCTTAAGGAATGATCAATTACACTCTGAGCTAACAAGGATTCCTGCTTGCATGCATTCATTCTTTCAGAACATTTCTTTTGCAATTTGTGCAGTTGAAGGCTCAAAAACAAAGATATCCTTTTAAGCTGTCAGTCATTTTGGTTGTTTTCAACCCTTTATGTGTGAGCATCGCAAAACCACCGCCCTCGTAAATCTGCTTATAACCAGTGCATTTGGCCTTCCCTGAACTTAGATGGTCATAGATGAGGAGCAGTAGCTCCAAGCTTTCACAGAGCCACAGTTGTGTGAGAATAAAAGAAGAAGCCCTCCCTGTTATGTATACACTAGAGTATAATGAACCTAAACAAAGGATTTCATGGTGGGGAAGATTCTTAGAAAGTGTGACATTCAAGTCCATTTTTCTTTCTCAGTCACACACTGAGATGCTGGGTGGAAACCCTGCATGTATCACCAAAATGTCAGCTTTTCAGGAAGAGAAATAGCTCTGTTTTAAGCTTGACAACCATTCATTTTTGGGTTTATATAATGAGGTTTGCAGGCACAGGCTATACAAGAACAAAAAATAGGATTTACAAGATGTTTTACCTGTCAGCCTTGAACAGATAACTCTATATCTTGTTTAAACACACACACTTCACTTATCACTACGATCAACAGCTTCCCTCACAGTCCCTCGGGAGGCGTTGTGGTGAGTGAGACTAAAAGTTTCTGACTGGAAGAAAACAAGACTCCTGACAAATCAAGTCAAATGAAAAAGGAGTAGAGGAGATTGCAGGGAGGAGAGAGGAGACGTGAAATTCAGGAAGGGAGAGGAGGCACAAAGAGAGGGAGCAATGAGGGAGAGGGGTCATGAGAGGGGATGCGTGTGGGAGTCAGGGAGAGAATGAGTGGAGGAACTGGAATAGATATCGAGAGGCATCTGAGGTGAAAAATGGGAAATAAAGTAGGCCTGGGTGGTGCAGGGATTAAGGAAGAACCAGGTGAGTCACTACATTCCTCCTCTATAACCTCCTCTGCTAAAAAAGGTACACTGTTGCCTCTGATACAGCAACCAGCAAACTGCAGACCATCTTGTTTCACGCAAACAAAAACAACTAGACTAAAATCTTAAATCAACTAAAATCAGGTCAAACTGTAGGGGTGGGATGTGGGAGGGGAGTAGGAGACTGTATTACATATTGTATATTCCCCTGAATAAATCTGAAACTGTTCCTTGAATGATGTCCAGTCATGCTTTGGGGCACAATAAGCTATTTTCACTGACCCGGAGCTACTAACAGTCTTAATTTTCTCAGAGAAACGTTCAGTCTACTCTCATGTTTAATATACCTGTTATCTACTTGCTATGGTTCTCTTGTTTGTTTAGAACAACATAAATTCCTTGCAGCAGGGAAATAAAATGCTGCAAACATCCCACTCTTCTAGATGTTCTTTATTTGGCCAAGGATTGAACATGCTATAGGAGACAACATATCCATCTTTCCTGATCACATGTTCTAATTCTGAGCTGACCAGGTTGTCAGAGTTTGACAACTGCTTTCTGAGTTGTTATATTTGCATACTTAATGCTCACCTGTAACCAGTCATCCTATTTTCTCCTGACCTCTCACAAATCTGCTGACTGGGTGTTTTTTTGTTTATTGCTTTATTATCTATTGTGTTGTGCATACAAATCTCAACAGAGCAGCTGTGTTCTGAGGGTGTTGAACAAGTGTGTGGAACGGACAATTAACAGTCAAATTCAAACTTGTTTTTATAAGACCTTTTTGTCCCATTCTAATAGTTCAGTTAAACAGAAACTGAACCTCTTACCCCTGTGTGCACGCTTTGTATTTCATAAAAGCTTTATTAATGTATGAATAATTTTCAAGAAAAGAAAGTATTTGCATATATAATTAAGCCAAATAGTAGTTTCTGCCAAATGTGTGCAGCTGTAGTTGAACCTGCACTCTGACCTTTCTGTGAAGGGAGGCAAGAGAAGAGGCATTTATTATTAATATTATTATACAATAGATTACATAATTAGTCATTTCATGGTAACTTACAACAAAGCACAAACACTTCAGGTTTCCACGTAATACCTCTTTAGACTCATTCAAACCACCTAATTGAAAGCCCTTCTAAATCTTTTTTGGTCTGCAAAATATCCACTGAGAACTGATCGAGGCCAACAGATGCAAGCTGAGTGAGTAAAACAGTCATTGTACTTAGCTGTGTAACTGTTGATAAATCCCATCATTCCTGTGTGCTTACACAACCTTTCTTATCATTATTTAGCACATGGCACTGGCTTAAAAATACAAAGCAAGGCAAATTGCTCACAGAATACCCATGTGAACAAATGCCACCAAAGAAATGGTAAGAAATTTTCTCTGATGTAGAGTTGCAGGTGATTTTCAGCGGGAAAAAATATTTTTGAGCAGCCAAAGTACTACACTCCTAATTTTCTAAAACAGAGTAAACATGAAGTTAATCCCACAAAGCAGCACGGCTGCATTAAGTAAGAGAACACAGAATGACATGAAACCTGAAACTATTAGACAAAATGTTAAAGTCATGGGAGGGGCCAGAAAGCAGATGAATCCATCAGTGCCATTACCAGTGAGGTGTTGGTGAAGAGGACAGCCACATATTTCAAATCAAGCACCTCAAACTGCTGACCAGCCATCTTGCCCCTACTGTTATATTTCATCAATGTTTTAACTTTTGTTAGACATCTGCTCTTTTGTGCTGTAAGTTTATAGGGTACTTGCATTTGTATTAATTCAATATTAAAACAAAGTGCTCTAAATTGGCCAGCAATTGTGTGGCCATAGTTGAGTATGTTTTGAACAAACAGCTAAACTATGAGGTGAAAGAATCCACAAAGCCAAATGAACAAATATAATCATTTTCAAAACATACAGACAAAGGTTTGCAGAAGCAGGAGACTAATAAGAAAGCTGTGGAGTGGATGGCATGAGTGCATTAATAAATCAGTTGCTGAAATTATCTTCTAATGATCATCTAATACAGAATGTTTCAGCACACTGCTTGAAGGGTTGCCATAACAGCACTGTAGAATTGTGGAGATTACACAAATCCATGTTTGGTCACAGGTTTTCATAAAGTTCTGTGTGATATCCAAACAAGTGTGTTAAATTTAGTATTAAGGAATTACAGTCATAGTTCTGTTTAAGTTGATACCTGGAATGATTTCTCTTGTCTTTGCCTCCTGCAACCTGGATGCTCGCTATCACTTTCTTGTTGTTTTGTAGTGAGTGGGCAGTGTGCAGCAGGGAGTGTGTGTGGGTTTTGGTGGGCAGTAGCTCTGTTGATGCTACTGTATATGTAGGCAGACAGAAGACTTAATAAAACAATCTCCAGCATTGCTTTTCATTTGCATGATTGCTTCTCATCATGATCTATTCATAATGATACTCTCTTGGGGGTATTTTATCAAGATTATATTGCATTAAAAATGGCATTAAAATGCATTTGGTTCAGACTAATAAAAACTATGGTAGTATCAGAACATTTAGTTTTGACTTTTACCCTTTTTTGTGATGAATGATTACCTAGCATACAGTGCTCAGAACAATATGTATTGTAAGATTTTAATTATTATACTTTATTAAATCTATAAAGGAAAATCCTCTAAATGAAAGAGGGGAACTTTTTCATAGAAAACAATGATTTTCTCTTTATATCATACTTTACCTTTATTTATTTTAAATGTTTTTATGTTTAAGTTGTGTCACGGCATCTTACGTCAAATCATTGCATTTAGTCATTGTGATAGTTAGACACTTTGGGAGATGTACTTAATTGCTTTCTTGCTAAGAGTTAGATGAGAAATGCAATATCACTATGTAAAGAAAATATGAAGCCACAGCCAGTTAGCTTAACAGAAAGATTGGAAACAACTGACCTGGCTCTGTTTGAAGGTAACAAACTTTGCAGTGACTTCCTGGAATCTCTGTTTGTTGTCTGGCAACCTCATGGCGATGACAGGACCCCAGGAAGTCAGTGTTGTGTATACATTTAAGTTTTTGTATGTACGGTATTCAACATTATATAACATGTTAATTAATTAGCTTTATGGGACTTGTATGTGGATTCTGTTACCTTAGGAGCTGTTTACCACTGCTCTAATATTTTGAGACTATGAGGTGTCTGTTATGTGTATTATGTGTATGCAATTTCCCGTTAACCAGGAGTTTAAACTCTAAGTGACTTCAGTGGGTCAGTGTGTTAGGGGGATGATACCGTATCACCCATATACCGTATTTTTGCTAGGTCCTGTTTGAGGTTGAATTTAGTTCAACGCCAGTTATGTTCACATAAAGCAGAGGAAAAGAGCCGAGATATAATCTGCAGCAGTGAGTCATTAATCACCCGCCTGATGCTATTGAAAGTATTCTCTGAAATAAACCTCATAAATTGTGAAAGACAGTTACAAATCGTTTGATCTACTCAAAGTGTCCCTGGTAACAGAGAGAAAAAGAGTCCTACATTTCATTAACTATGCAGTATCTGTAACTTATTACATTGTTTTTAATTGTTTGTGGACACGAATCAGGAACCTAATTAAATATCAAGCCAAGTGATAACGAGTTAATCTCTAACACGTTAGCCCTTTATGCTCCAGTGGAGACTTGCAGGAACAGAGATGTATGTGGAAAATATTCCAGATGCCTGGCTTATCCCATTTTATCCCATGTGGTGTGTGCTCATGTCTGTCTATATGTATGCATGTATGTATGTGTATATGTATATGTGTGTGTGTGTGGGTGTGTGTGTGTGTGTGTGTGTGTGTGTGTGTGTTCTTATATTGATATATTTAGGAGGAAGAAATATCAGCACAATAATTCAATTCAATTCAATTTTATTTATATAGCGCCATATCATAACAAAGTTATCTCAGGGCACTCAATCACATGGAGCCGGTCGAGACCAACTTCCACACACACAAAGACCCAACGT
>JAVQJL010077868.1:0-17655 GCA_036024295.1 Nannoperca obscura
ATATATATATATATATATATATATATATATATATATATTGACTGTAATTTGTAAATTTGCCATCTACTTGAAGATGTGATATATTAATTATCCAGCAATTCCTTCAAAGAGATAATGTGATATATATTATTACATATAATATTATTTTTGTGGAAGACTATTAGAGAAATGCAAATATGGTTTGTTGTTGTCAGCCATTTGAACAAGTGACCAATAATGTAATTTTCAAGTGAGGACATTTTCTTTTTTGTTTTGTTTCAACAACAAGCGGGTGTAAACTATGCCACTGAAATTTACAAAATTCATCAAATATATAACCACAAGGCTAAAATATCACTAGTTCTTTTACATATTATATTGTCTTACCTGCTTTTGTAACATTAAGATGTTCCTTTGTCAGGACAGATGCAACCTCCTTCTTGGCTACTTTAATCTTCCTTAGAGCCTTTTCTGGTCTAACGCCTGAAATAAAGAGCAAAGCTGATTGAACAGTTTCACATAAATTATACAGAAGAAACAAATATACCCGTCATTGAACAAAGGGAAACAATGTATCAATCTATTTTGCCTAGTTTAAACTCTAGTCGTGACTATCTTTGGGATTTTTTATAAGTAAGCACATCTAAATCACAACTAATGCTTACAAATATTAGATTATTATGATAGCTGTACATGTATCATAACAGTGTTATTAGCATGCTCACGGTATGGCTCTCTGAAAGGCAATGTCAGTCTGTTATTCGGTCCACCACTTTGATCCCCTGAATTTTCCTCTAACGCCACCACCAGGTTTATATTTTTGGTAGTTATTCAAATATTTTGAATATTTATAGTTGCCATAATGTTTGAAATTCACGTTCATTTGAGAATGACTTGTTATAACTTTGATCCAATAATCTTTCATCATGCATTTATGGTCAAATACCTGTACTTTGTGTTTAGTGCTAATTAGCAAATGCTAAAATGTGTTTAGAACACACTAAACTAAGATGGTGAGCATGATCAACATTATGTCTGTATCATTATCAATATGCTGCATATACAGTGCCACTGTAGAAGGGTACAGCCTCACAGAGCTGCTAGTATGGCTAATCCATTGTTAATGAATTATGCAGGAATAGTCAATGGATCCTTATATTGTGTATTTGTTAAAAACATTGCATTGCTGGCTTATGTGTACCCTTCTTAGTGTCTCTCTTCTTGACAGGTTCTTTTTCTTTGGAAGTCTCCTTGATTTCTTTCTCTTCTTTAGAAGGCTTTGTAGGTTGTGTTTTGTCTTCAAGAGTCTTCTTGACCATGACCTTGACCTTTGAAAGTTTCTCTTGGTCTTGTTCTTTAGAGAGCTTCTTTGGTACTGGCCTTTCTTTGGAAGGCATATCGTGCTTGTCCTCCTCTTCCACCTCTTTTGAAGGCTTTGCTGGTTGTTCCTTCACTTTGGATATCTTTTCTGATTCATCTTTAGCAAGCTTTGTTACTTCTTTATGTGTTTTTTCTGGTTTCTTCTCTTCCTTTGAGGGCGTCTTTCGTTCTCTTTCTTCTTTTGGAGGCAGCATTCCTTCTGTCTTTTCTATTAGATGCATTTTCACCTCTTGTACCTCTTTAGGTGTTTTTGGTTCCTTATTTTCTTTTGCTAGCATCTCCAGTCCTTTATCCTTTACAGAAGGCATTTTCTCTCCTTTCTCTTCCTTAGAAGGCTTCTTGTCATCCATCTCTTTCTTCAAAGGTTTCATTGTCTTCTTTTCTTTAGAGGGCGTCTTAATTTCTTTCTTTACTTTAGAAGGCTTCTCCACTTCTTTCTTTTGCATCAAATGTACCTTCTTTTCTTTCTCTTCCTTAGAAGGCTTCACCTCTTTCTTCTCTTGAGAAGTCTTCTTAATCTCTTTTTCTTTTGTAGGTGTTTTAATTTCTTTCCCTTCCTTAGGTGGCTCCCTTTCTGCCCTCTCCTCTTTATGGGATGTCTTCACTTCTTTCATTTCCTCAGAAGGCTTATTTACTTCCTTCAGTTCTTTAGGCTTCACCTCTTCCTCTACTTTTTCCTCTTGAGGCTTTTTCAGTGTTTTCCCTTCCTTATATAGTTTCAAGTCTACATCGTCTTTAAGTGGTTTCATCTCTTCTTTCTGATCTTTGAGATGTTTCTGCTCCTCTTTTTCATCTTTAGGTGGTTTCTTGACTTCGTTCTCTTCTTTACTAGGTTTCTTCTCTTCTTTCTGATATTTGAGAGGTTTCTTTACTTCTACCTCATCTTTGGGATGCTTCTTCTCTTCTTTATCTTCTTTTAGAGATTTCTTCTCTTCCTCAAGGGATTTCTTCTCCTCTTTTTTACCTTTGGGATGTTTCTTCACCTCTGTATCTTCTTTAGGTAGTTTCCTGACTTCAATTTCTTCTTTGGGATGTTTCTGCACCTCTTTCTCTTCTTTTGGAGGTTTCTTCTCTTCTGCTATAGACTTCTTGTCTTCTCTTTTTTGAAGTGGTTTGACATCTTGTTCTTTGAGATGTTTCTTTTTGTTTTTCTTTTCTTTAGGAAGTTGCTTATCTTCCTTCTCTTCTTTTGAATGTTTCTTTACCTCTTTATGAGGTTCCTTTTCTTCTTTCGGAGGTTTCTTAATTTCTTTATCTTCTTTAGAAGATTGCTTTTCTTCTTTATCTTCTCTGGGAGGTCTTTTTACTTCTCTCTCTTCCTTGGGTGTTTTCTTGGCCTCTTTCTCTTCTTGTGGATGTTTATTTACTTCTATTTCTTCTTTTGATGATTTCTTGAGCTCTTTATCTTCTTTAGAAGGTTTCTTGACTTCTTCCTCTTTTTTTGGTGGTTTCTTGGCTCCTGTGTCTTCTCTGGATGGTTTCTTGATGTCTTTGTCTTCTTTGGGTGGTTTCTTGACTTCTTCCTTTTCTTTGGATGGTTTCTTGACTTTCTCTTCTTTAGGATGTTTCTTTACTTCTTTCTCTTCTTTTGAAAGTTTCTTTACTTCTGCCTCTTCTGTGGATGGTTTCTTGACTTTCTCTTCTTTAGGATGTTTCTTTACTTCTTTCTCTTCTTTTGAAAGTTTCTTTACTTCTGCCTCTTCTGTGGATGGTTTCTTGATGTCTTTGTCTTCTTTAGGTGGTTTCTTGACTTCTTCATTTTCTTTGGTTGGTTTCTTGACTTCTTTCTCTTCTTTAGGAGGTTTCTTTACCTCTTTCTCTTCTTTTAGAGGTTTCTTTACTTCTGCCTCCTCTGTAAATTGTTTTGTGACTTCTTCCTTTTCTTTGGATGGTTTCTTGACTTCTTTCTTTTCTGTAGAATGTTTTCCCACTTCTGTGTCTTCTTTGTGTGGTTTCCTGACCTCTTTTTCTTCTTTGGTTGGTTTCTTGACTTCTTTCTCTTCTTTTGGATGTTTCTTTACTTCTGTTTCTTCTTTGGGTGGTTTCTTGACGTCTTCCTTTTCTTTGGATGGTTTCTTGACTTCCTTCTCTTCTTTAGAAGGTTTCTTTGCCTCTTTCTCTTCTTTTGAAGGTTTCTTTACTTCTGCCTCCTCTGTAAATTGTTTCGTGACTTCTTCCTTTTCTTTGGATGGTTTCTTGACTTCTTTCTCTTCTGTAGAAGGTTTTCTCACTTCTGTGTCTTCTTTGTGTGGTTTCTTGACCTCTTTTTCTTCTTTGGTTGGTTTCTTGACTTCTTTCTCTTCTTTTGGATGTTTCTTTAATTCTGTTTCTTCTTTGGGTGGTTTCTTGACTTCTTCCTTTTCTTTGGATGGTTTCTTGACTTCCTTCTCTTCTTTAGAAGGTTTCTTTACCTCTTTCTCTTCTTTTGGAGGTTTCTTTACTTCTGCCTCCTCTGTAAATTGTTTCGTGACGTCTTTGTCTTCTTTGGATGGTTTCGTGACTTCTTCCTTTTCTTTGGATGGTTTTTTGACTTCTTTCTCTTCTGTAGAAGGTTTTTTTACTTCTTTGTCTTCTCTGGGTGGTTTCCTGATTTTCTTGTCTTCTTTGTGTCGTTTCTTGACCTCTTTTTCTTCTTTGGTTAGTTTCTTGACTTCTTTCTCTTCTTTTGGATGTTTCTTTACTTCTGTTTCTTCTTTGGGTGGTTTATTGACTTCTTCCTTTTCTTTGGGTGGTTTCTTGGCTTCTTTCCCTTTTTTAGGAGGTTTCATTACTTCTGCGTCTTCTCTGGATGTTTTCTTGACTTCTTTCTCTTCTTTTTGAGGTTTCTTTACTTCTTTCTCTTCTGTGAGTCGTTTCTTGACTTCTTTCTCTTCTTTGGGTGGTTTCTTGACTTCTTCCTTTTCTTTGGATGGTTTCTTTACTTCTTTTTCTTTTTTAGACAGTTTCTTTACTTCTGCATCTTCTCTGGAGGTTTTTCTGACTTTATCTTCTTTGGGTGGTTTCTTTACTTCTTTCTCTTTTTTGGTTTGTTTTTTGACTTCTTTCTCTTCTTTTGGTGGTTTCGTGATTTCTTTATCTTCTTTAGGATGCTTCTTTACTTCTGCCTCTTTTTTGGATGGTTTCTTGACTTCTTTGTCTTCTTTGGATGCTTTTCTGACTTCTTTGCCTTTTTTGGATGGTTTCTTGACTTCTTTCTCTTCTTTTGGAGGTTTCTTTAGTTCTGTCTTTTCTTTCAGTTGTTTCCTGATTTCTTTCTCTTCTTTGGGTGGTTTCTTGACATCTTCCTTTTCTTCAGGTGGTTTCTTGACTTCTCTTTTTTCTTTAGAGGGTTTTTTAACTTGTTTCTTCTCTTTAGGTTTTTCTATGTCTTTCTTCTCCTCAGAAGGCTTCTTTACTTCTGCCTTCTCTTTGGGCAATTTCTTTGCTTCTTTTTCGTCTTTAGAAGGCATTGGTTCTTCCTTCTTTTTAGGCTCTTCTTCAAAAAACAATTATCAATGTGTCAGTGTTAGTACAGTCTTAAAGCAGGACAAGTATCCTGTTTCAAGTGAGAAGCTTACAAATACTGAAACAAAACACAATGATATACTTCTAGTGGTATCTGTTTGTCATGTTGACCACTATTAGCAGTATGTGTCTATATTGCTAAAATAAGTACGTACAGTACAGTTAAACAAATACTTTAACAAGTGTAAATACCTTTGGGCTTCTGTTGTTTCATCTCATGGGGCTTGGCCTCCTCCTTTGGCTTTTCTTCTTTTAGTTTTATCTTTAGTTTGGTTGCCTTCTGTCTTTTCTCCTCTTTTTCAGTTTCTGCAGCTTTGAGGTCTGTAAGCAACAATAAATATTTATAGGCAAAACTATCAGGTGCTGCTGTGCATAAAGTACATTCTTGTTTTCACTAAATTATACAAAATCAATGCATTTATTTAGAACATTAGAAAATATAAAACTTATTTTTGGAGTTAGCAAAGTAAAGAAGGTGCAGAGTCAAGAATATTACCTTTAATAATGGCATCTTTAACTTCTTTTTTTGCGTGTCTCTCCTTTGCTTCTTTGAGAACTACAGTATATTATACAGAGATGTGTAAAAATATAAAGTACATAACATACATACATAATTCTGAACAGTAATCAGACCGTTAAAATAGTCATCATGACCAATATTCATGCTTGCATAAGCACTATAAGCACTACAGAGCTAAAACCACTATGATCAAAAACACACGAAGAGCTAAATGATGTTATATTATTATTAAAACATTCAGACAAGTTGTTAGAGCTAATCTGCAGAGATGTACAATAAAGTAAAACTATTTTGTTATTCAGATATTTTTCAATGATACACAATTCACTGTGAAGGGAAGATCATACAGTACATCAGAATGTTGTTTCATGTCCTCATTTAGAAATGTATCAATGTTTTTCTCAGTCTGTTAGCTCCATCTAGCTGCCTTCTGTACTAATGACTCACTTAAGGCAATGACTGTTCAGTACACAATTAGCACATTGGGAAATAGATTTGAGGTGTGGTACCATGCTAGGCCTAAGATCCTCTTTCCGTGCAGTTTTTCACACCAACATCAAGATTAGTTACTGATCTAAATAAAACTTGACTTGACCTTGTTATGTTCATCTTTACTTGCTTTTCAATTAAAACTTTCTCTATAATTAGGAGGTGTGGTGGTTGAGAGATACACCTGTGTGCTTATCAACCAGAAGGTTCGACCCCGGACTCCTCCGATCACCTCCTCACTTGTAAGTCGCTTTGGATAAAAGCGTCTGCTAAATGCCTAAATGTAATGTAATGTAATGTAGTCTCTGAATGAAACGCCAACATTTTGGGAAATATGTTTGTCTTTTCTGTAGTCAGATGAGAGGATCAATATCAGTTTTATCCCTGTGTCCAGTACAGATATTGGTCAGGGGCACAAACATATGTTTTCTAGGAACAGGAGCCATCCATGGAAAAAGTCCATGGGAAAGGTGACCTTGTTTCCCACAAGTAGGTGGAGTATGTTATGATCCCAATGCCATGTGAGCCCAACCACCACAGTTTCCAACTGAACAAATTTTAGAGGCAACACTTTACAGTCAATGACACAAGTTGACGCAACCAGCATTCCTCCTGGGTGACACAAATTGAGGCAAAGATGTGTCCAGATGAGTTTGCAAGCTCAACTTAAGTGAAAATGTTGCACTTCTGATCAAGTTTTACAATTCTACAAATACAACACAGGCACACTCTTTTTTTTGTCCATATATCCACAGGTTTTTAACACAGAAGTATCTGGATATGGATGGATAGAGGAAAGTTTCAGTGTTCCAGTGTTATAAGAACCATGTAAAAATGTTAAATATTGACACCGTCATTCCACAGTACATTTATCACCATTAACACTCACCATTCAGAAGCATTTTCATTATCTGATAATGAAAAAAATGATGAAAAATATGTGATTATTATGGTAAGAGTATTATACCTTTCTCACGCTTGTGGAGGTGTTCAACACTGGATTCGACTCTTCTGAGCCTCTCAAAGGGAATATGAACTGTCCTCTTACGTTTAGGTTCAGTTTCCCCACTTTCACTGTTGTTGTTGTTGTTTTCATCGTGATCGTCGATGATGTCTGAGTATTTGTCTTTGTCGTGAACAGTTGTTTCTTCTGTCTTCTCATCAGATTCAGGTACAACACTGGTGTTGTCTTGTTTTTCAGATGACAGGATTTTAAGATCAAGTTGTTGGATAGATGGCTCTTTTTCTTCATTTTCATCATCCACCTTCATCATCTCCATCTCTTTTTCTTCTTCTTCGTCCAGGTCTAAAGCTTGATCGTCCTGGTCAGTTTGTATAAATTCATCTTTGACGTCAGAGTCATTTATTTCAATGTTTTCTTTTTCTCTTTCCTCATCACCATGAAGATCTTTATCTTTAATCTCTTCCACCAAATCTTCTCCAGTTTTGGTCTCCTCCTCCTCCTCCTCTTCTTCTACTACTACATCTTCCACAGTTTTTGTGTCTTCATCCTCCTCCCCATCTTCTACTGCATCCTCTTCCGTTTTTGTCTCCCCCTGCTCTTTCTCCTCCTCCTCCTCCTCCTTCTCTTCATCTTCTACCAAATCTTCTTTAGTTTTGGTCTCCTCTTCCTCCTCCTCCTCCTCTTCTTCTACTACTACATCTTCCACAGTTTTTGTGTCTTCCTCCTCCTCCTCCACCTCCTCCTCCTCCTCTTCTACCAAATCTTCTCCAGTTTTGGTCTTCTCCTCCTCCTCCTCCTCATCTTCTACTGCATCCGCTTCAGTTTTTGGCTCCCCCTCTTTCTCCTCCTCATCTTCCAACAAAACTTCTTCAGTTTTGGTCTCCTCCTCCTCCTCCTCCTCCTCCTCCTCATCTTCCATAGTTTTTGTGTCCTCCTCCTTCTCCTCCTCCTCCTCCTCCTCCTCCTCATCTTCTACCAAATCTTCTCCAGTTTTGGTCTCCTCCTCCTCATCTTCTACTACATCTTCCACTGTTTTTGTCTCTTTGTACTCCTCCTCCTTTTCATCTTCTACCAAATCTTCTTCAGTGTTGGTCTCCTCTTCCTCCTCCTCCTCCTCCTCCTCATCTTCCACCAAATCTTCTTCAGTTTTGGTCTCCTCCTCCTCCTCCTCCTCTTCTTCTACTACTACATATTCCACAGTTTTTGTCTCCTCCACCTCCTCCTCCACCACCAAATCTTCTTTAGTTTTGGTCTTTACCTCCTCCTCCTCCTCATCTTCTACTGCATCTACCAAAACTTCTTCAGCTTTGGTCTCCTCTTCCCCCTCTTTATCTTCTAACACCTTTTCTTCTGTTTTTGGCTCCTCCTCCTCCTCTTCATCTACGTCAACCTCTTCTGTTTTCATATCTTCCTCTTTTTGATCATTCATTTTTAATTCCTCCTGCTTTTCTGTACCAACAACTTCCTCATCTGCTTCCCCCCTCTCTTCCTCCTCTTCCTCAATGTGTGCCACAACCTTTTTTGTTTTGATCTCTTTTTCCTCCACTCCCTCGTCTTCCAGTGATGGCTCATGTTCTGCTTCTTCAAGGTCGACATGTTTCACTAGTGATATGATAGCAACAAATTTAGTGCCTTTAGTTATCGATCTTGTATCTGACTAATAAATATGACTATTAAAGAAAAAACATGTGAATACCATCATCTTCCTCTGCCTCTTTCACATCTGCTTCACTGGGAGCTTCAGGGGGAACCTCCTCCTCCTCCATCTTTGTGTCTGGGGCTCCACTCAACTCTGCAGCAGAAGCAGCTTCATCTTTGGCAGCCTGCATGATCTCTGCAACTGTATCATCAACTAATGTGACCTGTCTTATCTGACCTTCACATCTTTGGCATTTTACATGGAAATGCAGCTTCAAACTTGTTGTCAGGTACAGAAGGGATTTAATGATAAGAACACACCACATGCTGTAAATAATGACTCCCAATTTGCTTAAGATACCATTAAAAAGGGCTTACTATCAACAAATCGTATTAAATGATCAAAACCAATAAGTTTGTCTCTCAATACTTGAAAGAGCTGAGCAATGTACTTTTTATTTAGCAAACTTTACTCAAACAGCCTTTTTTGGAGTCTGTTTTCAGCTGCGTTTTAATGCACATTTCATGCTTGAGTGAGTAGTCACGGCAGCAGAACAGTGTATGCTGTCAAGCAGCCAAGAATTGCTGTTGTCATAGATGATGAGGAGATTAAAAAGATTAACTGAAAAACGCAAACTGTCAAAGAAAATAATTTAAACGGCCTCAAAGAGTCTGTGAGTAGGTGATAGATGAGGTACATTAATGTGTGATTTACTGTACATTATGCTTTACTCGAAGTATTTCAGGGTTTACATTTACATCTTATTATTAGGGTCGAATAATATTCAGGTCAATATGGTAGAATTTTTCTCAATGTGATTACTCAGTTGTGAATTAATTACATTACATGACTACTCCATCTATGAAAAATGTGAGAATAAACATTCCTAGTCAATGGCACAGAGAAATAAGATATATCAGGTTTTAGCTACACAGATGTGTTAGATGAATCAATTCATTGACGTTGTTTATTACCACCCACAATTACTATAGTCAATCATTCTTTTGAAACATGTGGTGTAAACTTGAATGATTTCATGCAAAGATGAAATAAAATATTTGAACACACAAAAACACGTCAAACCTGTTCAAACAATCCAGATACATACATACACACACACAGGATATCACAGATGTTTAAATTGTTGAAATACAGGTGGCAGTTGATCAGTCGGTTGTACAGAAGATGCTTGAACAGTGCAGGAGAAGGCAACAGAGGAATGCAATGTGCAATGGACACATATTAAAGTTGATTTTGCATGCTCAATGATGATTAAACATAGAAATATAACATATGACACAAAGTTTCATGAAACACCCAACAAACAGTCAGTGTGACAAACAGAAGAAGAGATGCAGTCACCAAATCCATAACAACTTGGTTGAATATACATTTATTACAATTAAAGTATACAGTGGTTATGATGCATATTTGTTCATGCCAGAATTTGATGAATGCAAACAAGATTGTCATTTTCATTATACTTCAGACTTGCTTTATTACACTGAACAAATGTCATAAGGCAGACTGGAGACCGGTTCATTCAAAGTGGTAAGAAAAACAAAAATCAATGCAAACATGCATACAAGGCCACTACTTGCTGGCAACACACATTGTACCTGTCCAAAATAATGTGTATTACTGTAGTGTATTTCTGCAAAATATGGTGGTATATTCTTACCTTTTTCAAAAGGTGGTAGAAATTCACCTACATTACAAAGAAGATAATGAAAGACAATACATTTTGTTTTCTATTGTTTGCTATTTTTTTAAGAAAAGATTTTAGTGTTACAGCGAGGACAAATGTAAAAACATTGTCATTGCTTACCTTTCCTTCGTACCAAATGCCTATCAGAGCGGGAAGCCACAGTTTTATCTAAACAAAGAGATGAACAAGAAATGTTGTGAAATTGGGGTGTAATTTGCAGTCATAGGCTTTTTAGGAGGATTTAATATATATATATTAATATAAAGTGAAACCTTTTTCAGTTACTACATTTACACCCGGTGTGGCAACAGGTTCACCTAAAACAAGAGAAAAAATATGGTTAAATATGCATCAGGGTGTCAGTATATATATATATTTTTATATTTCTTTTATTCCTTCCCGATTAATAGTATCAAAGCATTTGAGTTTGAATATTTTTGTATGTAACTAATGTAAACATGCACACCTTGATCACCAACAAGCATGCTTGATATGTAAGCCAAGAACAAGTCTTTTTTGTCTGTGAACTCCAACACGGCATCTTCAACAACTTTCATCGGGTCAATGGACACTTCAGGCATGATCCCTGAAATATAAGCACACCACAAAGTCAGATAAAGCTGCTGTTCATAATACAAAAAAACAAACATCTTCATATTGTTTAATATTTCTTCCATTACTTTACTTGTACTGATATGTTGAAACAGACCTTGTTCACCGATCAGCATTGTGGAGACATAGCTCACAAGCATGTTTATCTGTTCTGTGGTGATTTCTGCTGTTCTCTTCAGAGCTGACATGGGGCTGAATCCCAGAGCCTGCTGGATATCTAATCAACAAAAAAGTCAAAGTGGAAACTTCAGTTAGCGGACTACAGTAGAACATACATTGCAGTGGTACACATGCATAGATTAGGTACAGGTTAAAAACCATGGCAGATACTGTACCTTGTACTGCGTCCAGTATTATATCCAAGAGTGCACAGAGCACATCCTGGATGTATCCTGCTATTCCACTCACAAAGTCATTAGTAACACTGAAGACATTTCTGCCAACAACCACAGGGTCAATGAGGCTAGCATCAGTGATCCCTGAGAAGAACAACATACATTCAAACCAAAGCTCCAGTAAGTTACTTCATTCAACAAAATCAAAATTGTTTTTAGTTATACAGACATTTAAAAGGACAATTTAAAAACCAACAGAAAATGCTATTGGCCAGTAATTAATCATTTTCATTAAAAAAACAAAAGCACTGTTATACACCCATAATAAACACAAGCTTAGTGTTACTGAGTTATAATGTTGATTTAGTGATGAATTTAGGAAACAAATAAGGATTCAACAACACAGACATAATAATATCTAATATAAATATTGCACCACAAACAACACAAAGGTTAAAATATGAAGCAGTTACCTTTTGTTATATCCAGTATAGTGTCTAAGAAGGCACAGAGCACGCCCTGGATGTAGCCCACTATTCCACTCACAGTGTCATTGGTAACACTGAAGGCATCTCTGCCAACTATCACAGGGTCCATGAAGCTAATGTCAGTGGTTCCTGAGGAAAAACACGTAGAAAACAAATAAGTACAAAGGACTAATATGTAAAATCAATACTGTATGTTGTGTTAAATAGTCAGTTAAGATGTTAAGAGGTTACACATTAGAGATATGTTAAATGAGGAGAGTAAATACCTTTCACTACATCCAGAATAGTGTCCAAAATGGCACAGAACACACCCTGGATGTAGCCCACCACTCCACGCATGAACTCATTAGAAACACTGAAGACACCTCTGCCTATGACCACAGGGTCAATGTAGCTAAGGTCAGTTTTTCCTGAGGACATTTGTGACGAAAGCATTCATTTATTAATAATCACACTAGGCAAGAAAGAACGATTTTACATGAAAGTTTAGTTGTTGTTTTTTACTTAGGTAATTAGGATAATTATTATGTTATTTGCTTGTTAATAAAGACAGAAGGCAGACAATTTACTTAGTTAGAAATAAGAATTAATATATGGAATATATACCTTTATTAATATCCAGTAAAGTACCCAATACAGTATCCACAATAGCACATAGTGTGTCCCTGAAGGAGCCCATAAATCCAGACGCAAAATCATGAGTTAAATGGAAAGCTCTTCTTCCAATGACCACAGGGTCAACATAGCTGAGGTAGAAGTTCCCTGTGGTTTGGAATGGGGAGAGATTATTGGAGTCATGGTTACATCAAATGTATGTCTATATTTTATATAAGTGTGTTTTCATACCTTCTTCATCTGAATAATGGCGAACAAATCCATCTTTTGCTACCAATATCTCCTTAGCAGCATAAGTGGCAACGGACATGGGGTCACTTAAATCAGGTGCACATTCTAGAGGCCCAGAAAAAAAGAGTCAAATATTACAGTACATGCTTAAACACTACTAAAAAGGTGTGGCATGCATGCTATATCTCTCAAATGTACCCTGAAACTTATTGAGCAGACTGGATACTTCATCAACAGCCTCGTTTACAGATTGCACAGGGTCGGAAATGATTTGCTGGATGTCTGAGAATAATAACAGACATATTGATTATTATGCACATCTGATGACTGAAATAAAAAATTCTAAAAAGATACATTTGTTTATTTGTGACCTACCAGGGACTGCCTTGTACTCCACAAAGTCAAACATCACCACTCCCACCACCAACCAGGACAGGAGAGCAGCCACGGCAATCAGCAGCTCTGCAGACACTTTCAGCTTCTGGATGAGCACCAGACCTTTGGACTTGAGAGAGCTCGTCTGTGGTGCCGCTGCTCCATTGGATCCACTGGCTGCTGCTGCTGCGGAGGAGGAGGTGGATTTGGCTCCTTCATGTGATACAACAAAAAGATGCTAAAGTCACTCTGAGGACTCTGAACTTCATCAAGGTGGTCCTGTTTAGGTTCAAATGTTACTTTTGCTGCACTGGAGTTGTTTGGTTGCGCTGTGTGTTAGACCAATAAATCAGCAGAGCCAATATATTGGCTGATATTAGCACATTGTAAATATATCTGCATCTGCATGTATGACGGCACAGTAATACCAAAGATGTGACATAGTTTGTCAATTCTTTAATAATCATAATAAAGGGATCCTTGTGAAAATGTGTATCTGAAAAAAAAGAACATGGCCAATATATTGATATCAGATTTATTAATTACAATTATGATAATATTGATATTAGTATCTGCCCTAAAAATGTGTTATTATTATCATCCATCATTCAGGGGCTTTAAAGTAGAGGATCTTATGTGTTTAATGTTCCTAACATTAAATATTCATGACTAAATAAGTCAATATTGTAGTTGAAGTTCTAAAAAACATTCTTAGTTTTTATTTATTAAGAGTTTATCACTCAAAAACCCAGCTAAAATGCTTCATCAGGACTGTGTGGGTGTGGTTTTATCACATTTGATTGACAGTGCTGGAAACATCAGCCAGCAAACAACCACACAACTATCATCAGGTTTTGATTCAAATGTTTCTAAACTCTGATTGCTGAACAGACATAAATGACATCACCTTTTCCTAACCGAGCCCAACCCACTTCAGGTCAGTGAGAAAAGCAATGACAAAAACAGAAAGACAGAAATATCTGGTGTGAACCCCCATCCCCCCCAAAAAATGTTCCAACCAGCAGAAGATTGTGTGTTCATGTAGGACCACGCTGCTCATAATAAACAGCTGATTGAGGAAGTAGGTTTTCAGGACCTTTAATTGAGGATGTGGTTCAGTTATTGATAAACAACAAAAAAATAAAATGGATTTCTCCATACCATTAAATCCATTTTAATTTTATATTAGTCTGTTAAGATATTGTCTTATAAAATCTACCCATCTACCATTAATTTAATCAAGCAACAACTTTGACACAGTAGCGTGACTTAGTCATCCGTGTCTCATCATCGACACACTGCAGCTAAACCATGACAGGTGAGAGAGATTTCAGTCTGCAGCGTCTGTTTAGTACAGTGGAACATTCTTGCAATGGCATTTAATGACATCCTTTTTCAATGTTACAACTTGGACGTGGTTCCAAAGGTGTTAGGAGAGACCTTCTAACTGTGAATGAACTCTTATGCATGCCTGACTCAGGATTCACTTCCTCATATATAAATGCTGAAAGAAACTCACAATAACCCCTTTGATTCAACTGAATTATGAACAGGTGGTGTCAGTATTTTACCACATATTCATACTGATTTGAAAGGAAAATTTCCTGTTATTGCTCTGAATTCACCAGTGGCTGGAAGCTTCATCAAACAAAATATTTGGTTGTCAATGACCACTTGTTTGAGCAGATTACATAAAATGTTTATTTTATTAATGACAAAGTAAGAAAGGTGTTGGAAAACCAGAGGTCAGGCCCAGCGTCAGTCATGTCTGTCACAGGAGAGCAATATTAATACTCTGGCCACATGATATCCTGTATTTATAGCACCCAACTTTCAACACATTTCCCTAAGAGGACGCACTGGACCAAAACATTATGATTTACTTATTACATAGCATATATTACTTAGGCTTTCTGTGCTGTAGCAAACAGTAAGTGTTAATTTCAGTGCTGATGCAGGTGTAACCGTCCTACCTTCAGCCATGATGGTATGGAGACAATTTCAGGTATTAGCCTTTAAGTTGGGGGCAAAGCCTCCTCATGCAGGAGTGAATGGAAAATCCCAGCTTTAGTGTGAATCCAGTCAGCAGCCACTTAAAAAAAATAGTCCCAGTTAATTATTCCATTTCCAATGATTACAGCCTTGTTTTCTGAACCATGTAATCCACAGGTTGAACTTCTCCAAGACTAAAAAAAAGGGAAGGACAATCTAGCATAAACTGTACGTTTTACAGGTGGTGGGGAATTTGGAGATGCCGGTGCGGCAGCATTGCAGAGGGGGGTCTGGGACGGTGGGGCAAAGGAAAGCAACGCAGGGGAAGGAAAGAGCCAAGCTAAGCACAGGGCTGAGTAGGGTGAGGGGGAACAGACAGAATATCCCACCCAGTGTTATTGGTGCCTCACATGGGTATAGGTCAAGGCAGAGCACAGGGAGGCTTCAAAGTAACTTTATCCTCCCGAAGGTCCGGGTTATTCTTAGCTGGAGCGCTGCACACCAGCTGCTCTGGCAGACCTTTTTTGGCGGTTGAAGGGGTGTGTGAGTAAGATCAGTTGGCTGAACTGGGCACCCCTTCTGGTGGGGCACTAACATTGCCAATGGCACTTATGTGGTTTATTTTGTTCAGGGATTTTTCATTGCTCATCACTTTTTTTTTTTTTACATTCTCACGTTTGCTAATATGTGCCAGCTTATTGGCATTTCCAAAATGATAAACTACCTCACCAACGAATGACTGCATTAAAACAGCACCACCTTGTGATCCTTTTATTAACCTGCAACAGCTTAAACTGCTAGATTTGTGCTTCGTTTACTGTATGTACAACATACTGTAGAAATGGTTTACAAGGTAAATAAGTAAAAAGTAAATAAATGGGAAGGCATAATCATATTTTTACTGGAAAACGTTAAAACACCTCACAGCTGCTCTGTCAAAAGTCAGGGGGTGATCAAAGTCATTAGAATTTATCCTATAGGGAACATGAATGTCTGTACAAAGTTTAACAGCAAAATCATCCAACAATTGTTGAGATATTGCAGGATCAAAGACCGACATTGCTATCCCTAGAGCTGCACAACTAGCTACAATATTGTGTTTACAGATACACAGAGAAAATAACTTTATTGAAACAACTTTACATTAGATACAACGTAGACATTTTTGACTTAGACTGGTCCAATTCTGTACACAAGCTGCAAAATCAAATCTGCATGTGTCTTCACAGTGTAGCTGCAGAGCTGGGGGCCACAGGTCTAATGATGAGGGTGAGGTCCATAGGTACAGGAGGAGGGATGTATCTCTCCTCCCTGAGCAGCCGCAGTAACAAATCCTCAGTGTCCTGTGGCCAGCGGTAAACACGCGTGTTTTGAAGCCAGCTTGGGACATGTTTCTGTAAGGAGTTTGCATATACATGTTTTTTTTGTGTGTATACATGATGGGAAGTAAGAAAAGAGTGGAAAAAATTGCTTTTAGTTTTAAAACAAAAATCCTTTCTGACCTGGGATGCATTGAGGAAGAGAAGTGGTATGAATCTGAAATTCAAGCTGCCTTGCTGGATGAATTCATTCTGCATCTAGCCAAATTAGATTTAAATTGTAAGTACCTATTAGCAGGTCTTCTCAGGATCATGTTTCATTTAAACAAAGAGCAAAAACGGTCTCACTATGGAGTGAATGTATTTCGTGTGTAGAGCATGGCTATCTACTACACTTCCTTCAACGTCCGCTTTATACTTTGGACTGATGGCGATGATAATCAGGGTTGATGGCTGTTAAAAAAAAACATTTTAGACACATTCACTGCCTGAAAAGACATCTGGGATACAAAAGCTTGAATTTAAAACACAAAAGATGGAATATAGAATATTCCTTCTAGTACAAATGGACATTTAGTGTGATTATCTAGTAATACAACTTACACCGATTTCACGTGACAATATACCAATAGTAATACAAAAATACATAAAATCAAGTTTTAACTGTGCCATTCACTTACATCTTTCAGGTAACTGTCCGTCCACTTGCTGATATCCATACGTCTAATGGAGTTGTCAAATAAGTCAATCTGTTAAAATGAAATTCAGGGCCGTAAGTGAACTGTTGGATGTGTGTTATTTTTATGACTTTTGAGTGAAGAGGAAGTAGCTTACAGCTGGTCGAAAACCTTTCTTTGTGAGGAAGTCTACAAAGGAGACAATCTCTGAAGAAACATCTGAAGAATAAGTTATAGAAACGTTTCCTGAGAGGAGAAGAGATCATAAAATCAAAATTAACCTCAGAATTATTTTGTGATTAGTGTCATTTTACATTAGTAAATTACACTGAATGACCAGAAAAATAGAAACACTAGCTGTAATGCCATACAATACATACTATTTTCATTAAACTGAATCTGAATTTTAGTTAAAATATTACATTTTTGTTGAGACTATACTGATATGTGCTCTTTGTGGTGGTGTTGAATTGGACTACACTTAACTGAAATGTGTCTATATACTGATTTTCAGTATATAGACATATATAAAGTATTCAGACCCCTTTACAATTTTCACTCTTTACTTTATTGCAGCCATTTGCTAAAATCGAAAAAGTTCATTTTATTTCTCATTAATGTACACTCAGCACCACATCTTGACAGAAAGAAACAGAAATGTAGAAATGTTTGCAAATTTATTAAAAAAGAAAAACTGTAATTTCACATGATCATAAGTATTCAGACCCTTTGCTGTGACACTCATATTTAACTCACATGCTGTCCATTTCTTCTGATCCTCCTTGAGATGGTTCTACTCCTTCATTGGAGTCCAGCTGTGTTTAATTA
>JAVQJL010077871.1:0-17956 GCA_036024295.1 Nannoperca obscura
TATTTCTTTAAAGTTAAGACTAGTTTAAAGTCATCTTCATTGAAAAGTACAGTGCTTTTCCTTCAAAAATAAGGACATTTCAATGTGACCCCAAACTTTTGAACGGTAGTGTACGTTGAGGCACTGGAACCGGAGCGCATAGATTTAATTTTTATTTGCAACTAAATCAGATCATTGTGTGTAGCCAGTACACCTGAAACCATCAAAAGCCTGGCACTTGATTCAGCGCCAGACTCTGGAACTGGGAAAGAATGTGTCAGTGTTTTTAATTGTCTGCAATGACATCCCAAGGCTCTTTTTTGGTTCCTTCCTTCACTTTTTGATGAGTACATTTGGCTGTAATTACAAGTATTGTCACAAAACACTCCCGTCTGTTACATGCCCATCAAAGCCACTGATGTTGGTATGTCTGCTTAATGATGATCATTACATTTTTCCGCTTTTCAGTCCCATTGTACCAGGAAATAAAGTAACCCAAAATCACATGCTTGCGTGCCAAGCATTGATTACGGATAGATGTTGAAGCACATTATTTTGGGGGCTTCCTTTTCAATCTGGATTTTGCCTTTTTTTCCCCTCTTTCTTGCTGTTTTGTTCTGTGATAGATTTCTCTTCCAGTTTTATTTTAGATCTGGCTGTAGTGTACAATTTGTTAACAAAGACACATTGCTATGGAGCAGGCTATCCCAGCAGTCTTTCAAGCAGAGATGCTTTTTTTTTTGGTAGATTAGCAATTTTAGATAATATGGAAGAGTCTCACTGAGGCATATGAAGAATAGCCCTCTGATTTGGCCCTGGCTTTGAAACTGAGTTGAATAGTTCTGTTCAATGTCTTGAAGAGGAATACTGCTTTGGTATGCAGAAAGTCCAGGTTTTGGGTTTCAGTTGATGTGAGGCCTCTCAAGCCTAAGAATGCATATTTGCCCATCCATCAATAAAGGAGTGTGTGTGTGTGTGTGTGTGTGTGTGTGTGTGTGTGTGTGTGTGTGTGTGTGTGTGGCTCCCTCCGAAAACAATATCTGATTCTATCCACATGCCACTCACCTTCAGCCTGTCCAGCCCTAAGGGGCTGTATCTAAGCGCGTATGATCTACGTTTCCATCAGAGACCCCGCAACAAAATCTCTACTTGATAATTGCCTCCTTTGCCTCACCAAGAGAGACTATAATCAGGTTATCGTCTTCACCCAAAACATTCCTCACGCTTTGAAATGCTCACTGACATAGCTGAAAAGAAAGTGATTTTTCTCTCTGCTACTATTGACTTCTTCAGCCGGTAGAGCGACCTGTCAAACATTATCAATTTGTGCAAAATCAAATGGAGTCAACTGCTACCAGGGAAATTGTAGCAAATACATGTAGTAGAGCATAGATTTGCATTTAGCATACACTTAAAGTTGTAATCCCTAAAGTGGCTATAATCGATATTTCAAATGACAATGTCAAAGGGGTCGCTCGTAGTGATGAAGCTACACAGAATTATCACCTGAATCTGCAGCTCCTCTGTTTTATGGAGTTTCATAGCGACTTTCACCATTCAAATTTTTTTACTGTCTTCCCACGACTTTACTGTTTTGGTTCGCTATCATAGCATTGTTTGTTGAGCAAGAACGTTCTTAAGACATGCTGTAAACTACCTGCTCAGTGCAAACAGAAGAGAGACAAAAGGTTGTGACTATTTGGGGAACATGTTGGAGCATTTAGCAGCTATGGTAGATATTTTTTTAGTTGGTAGAGATCAAAACAGAGCTAAATGCGCCACCATGTTCACCAGACCAACAGAGGAGTTACAGGTGTGTAGCCTTTACAGATCAGTAATGCTGCATTACACTCATGCTACGTTTTCCTGTTCATTTCTTGCGCGTGTAAAGGCAATGTGAATTCAGCACAGGAATAGCAGACCCCACCACTTACAATGAAATAGACATAATTATAGAATGTAAATATATTGAATAGCTATTGCAAAAAAAAAAAAAATCCAGACCATAAATACTATCAAAAATGGGGTTTGTTTGCATGAAAATCTTAAGGATAATAACTTGAAGTAATGTTGAATTTTTTATCTTTTTAATATTTTTAATTGGGTGTACTGGTGCACTGATTCCATATATATGCTGTTTCTTGTTCTCATTATTTGTACTCTTCCACCTCCATCTGCCATTATATAACAGATCTATAAAATGACGCTCCAGCTAGAGAAAACTAGGTCATGCAGGTATCAGATTTGTTTTAGATGTTTCAGACCGCCCAGTCTAGAGATATGAAAGAAGACGACCAGATTCAAAGGGAGCAGCCACAAAGGTGGGGCAAGTGCACAGGCACATACCTGCTGTGAGTGAATGAGAGCTGTTATCTGAGTCTTTAAAGTAAAGAAAGCCAGATTTAGGGGAGGATTATGTCGTGCAGTCAGTGTCAACACTTTTAGTTGGCTGTGTTTAAATGCCAGAAGGACAGCAGGCACCTCTGCCTTGATATCTAAATAGTGCACAAAAGGGAAATGTAAAAGATTAAGTGGTTTATGTTTGATAGCTGTGTCATATCTGCAGAGATGGGGATCACAGTGTGTCTTTAGGTCCAATAATGTTCCACCATGGGCAGAGTGAGCACGTGAGAGACTTCAGAGACGTGAGGTTTTTCAATAATCAAGTCAGTAGACTCGAGAATCACGTGTTATAAAAGACGAGGAGCAATAGATTTTTTAGAAAGGATTTTCTTCTTTTTTTCAGAAAACAGAAAAGATAACGCTCTGGATAACACACTGTACATTTCTGTCTAAGGGGAGAATTTTTTTGTGAAATATCCTCGGTTGAACGTACCAGCTTGCTTGTGTTTCTCCCAAAAAGGTTGTAAAGGTTAACAATACGTCTCAGCACAACATTTATCTCAAGCAGTGCCATACATTGTGCTGATGGAGGGCCCTCCCTCATGCCACACTGGTATTTCCAGTCCCGGGGTTGACTGAATGGGGAAGCTAACTGCTCTAACTTCTCTCTGGCCCCGGGCCATACACATCCAGCCTGTCATCCATTGATATGCTTGGCTTGCCATTTTATAATTCATACTGAATGCTGCGGGCCCATGGCAGGGCGATCATGAATTATCAGCTAAACCATGGGAGATTCACAGATGACTGGTCAATCTGTGTGGTGAGAACAAGCACAGAGGAAGGAAAAAAAAATTCTGCCCAACTGGAAGTTTTTCAAGAAATAAGTCCGGGGTTTATCATCTGGATTGAATGGACTTTCTTGCAGATTGGGAGCCATATGGAGACAGATAAATCATCTCAGTTGTTGTTTCTTCCTCTTTTTTTCCAGTACAGTTTGTCAGCACTTTGCCGCAGCATGTAATCAGTATGCAGCTTTTTAGTTTCTGCACAGAGCACTCGATATATTTTTGCATAGAATTGGGTAACAATATGCTGTTTTAATAATAACTGAGACTCTGGAAGGTTTTGAATCATGAGAGAACATGAAATTGAAATGAGACAGAGTCACATGAATCTCCAGAATCAGTATTTAATTGGAGGAAATGAAATACAATATCAACCTTGATAGGGTCATCCTAGATTTAGTGCAACAGCGATTTCCTGAGTGCGTTTTTGGTAAAGTAAAAGCAGCAAGAAATGTTTCCATCCAATATGCGAACATGGGAGCACACTTTTTTTCCCTTTAGGAGAGAAGCTTTAGACATGATTGTAAAATTTGCTGTTATATAGCCAGCTGATGACCAAACACTTAATTTAAGGGGCTAGGAGCTACAGTTTTCTGACAGTTTGATTTCATGTGTTAAGCATGCTTTAAATCTCACTCCCTCGCAGCATCTCGGAGCAGCTCAATTCACACCCCTTATGCTAACAAGTTGTATAAACATTAGACCAGATGCTTACTGCACTCTTTCCTTTCTTAAATGCTGTCCACACTTGCTTTTTTGTCTCCAGGCAGCCTAATTCAAATAATAGATGAATCCGGCTTACAACCACAAAGAAGTTTGCTTCAGAACCTAAACTTTTGGATTTGCTCGGTGTAAGTCACTGCTTCACAGGAGGGTTCACTTGTCATAACAAAGTAGTGCATTTAATCTTGACAGGAAGCAGAGGGGTTTCAAATAAAATCAGGCCTGCACTATAGAAAGGTGTAGAGTTTTCCCTTTCTTTGTGTGTGGGGAGGTGTTTGCCAACAACATAAATCAGGTTTGGAACAGAGACAAAAGTATTAACGGAGGCAACAAGAACCTGTCGGATTTTAGTGTGGTTCAGTGTTCACCCAAGACTTTTAAATAGCTTGGAGGCACGTCAGAACTAATTTCATTTGAACAAAAAGCACAAGAGCTAAACAAACATGCAAAAACAAAAGCAGGCATGTAACATTTAACACCAAAGGGACATTGTGCTAAAGCAATCAAAGCAGATTGTTGCTCTAAATAAATACCTGCGGCAGTGAATTTTCTTTTTTCAGCACTCCAGCTGTTTTTTATTCACATACATTTCAAGCATTCATTTGTTAAAGAGAGCTTGATTTTGGAGACACATCATGTGTTTAAAAAAACACGAAGGCCATTTGAACAAAAAGACCCTTGTTGGAGAAAAAAGAGAGCGAGACTACAATTATATTTACTCTGTGTGAAAATTGTCAAAGCATGATGCATTTGTCTCTAACTGTCCTCCTCACTCCATATAAGAAATGTCATAACAGCTCTGGTCTCATATTTTTGTTACTGCTGGTTATGATTTACACAGTAAATGCCGGTGTTAAAACTAATGTCGACAGTGGGGAAAGGATGGCAATCAATAAAAAGAATTATGATGGATTCTGTAAATGTGCTTTTGTGTGCTTTCTGTAAATCAAGTGTGTGTGTGTGTGTGTGTGTGTGTTTTAGTGTGTGCACAGATTTTCCGATGTGTCTGTTCTTAAGACAGAGATTTTGAAAGAAATACAGAGAGTGACTCATGTGTGAATTTAAGATGAAACTGGTTCCACTTTGGTTTTGCTATCAACAGTTTCTTGTTCATTTCATTCACTTTTGCATGGCTTGCGGTCATATATGATTCAAATCAGTGCAATAAGGTGTGTTGGATCTCTCTCTCTGTGACTGCCGGCTAGCTCTCACTACAGGCCATGAATGCAGCTCTGTTGCATTCACTGTATTAGTAATGTCCTCGGGCTCAGAGGCTGTGACATAGAGCATGACCACACATTTTTTTGTCCAGGAATTAAATGTCACCTCAGGGTGGGTCACCTGCAAACAAAAGGCCACCAGCCGATTTGCAGGTATAAACAGTCTCAGATAAGGAAGCCCTCTCCTGCCGCGCAGGAAATTGAATAAGTACGCAGCCAGAAAAAAAAAAAGGCAGAGAAACAGCGAAGCACAAAGAACGTTTTTGTTTGCCTTATGCTATCGCTATTGACCCCCTCTTGTAGCGTATATCCCATTGAGTGTGCGAGGCACAATGGCCTCATCAAAGATGAGCGGCAGGAAACTGTCTGTCATCAAGATCTCCCGATCTGTGAATCTCTTATCTGTGCTCCTGTTTTCTACTTGCATTGACCGGAATGCTGGTGGAAGGGAATGGTGCAAGGTCATCCTGCTCAAGCCAATTAAAGTGGTCAGTGTTCCAAAGATAGCATGGGGTTATTGCCAAGGAATGTGCCAGGATGTTTTTTTGGTTTTTCCTGGTAAATCTCAGAGAGACTCCAAACAAAGCTTTATAAAATCCCACAAAGGCCTCCCTTGTATGTACATTTGCTTGTGTAGTAGGCATACGAAGTGTGCTAGCAATATCTCTGTATGCATGGAAGACCTTGAGGGGCCGCTACGACTTGCAAAGCGACGGTCATGAGCTCGATGGAGACAGCCAAAGGAGAAGAAGGTAAACATTGACAAAAAGCATACAAACGGTGCTTGAAAAGTTAGTTAAAACCTCTACAGTAAAGGGAAAACGCAGTAAAGTTTGTTAACCAACCAATTCCTTTCAACCTTGTTTAGTTTTGACAAATTGTGAGGAGTGCAAAAAAAGTGCACATGTATAAGGATCACAATAAAAACAACCAAGACTTTTTTTTTTTGCAAGTCAGCTCCTCCAAAATAATCAGGTTTTGAAAACCACTTTAAAGGATGCCTTCAAAATAAATTATTTTCTACTTTCAACATCACAATTCTTTTATCACAGATTTCTCAAATTCTTCAATGTGCAGGTCTGTCGCATAGCAAAGAAATTCCACCAGTCTGAAGAAATAGCAGATAATAAAGAAGGTTACAGCTCAATGCCATTGTAGTAAATAGACAACACATATCTGCTCCTACTCATATGTGTCGAATGGAACCTTTTTTCAATAAATAAACAGCATAATTAAACCCACATGGTGGTCTGTTATCCAACATTGTAATAGCTCAATAGTAGTCAGTTGGTATTAAACATGCTAACAGATTACTATTAATTCTAGCTCTGCTGCGATTGTCATTTGACCCTCGCCTCTGAATTCCGTGAGAGCCTCCCCTGTGAGCATATATCAACTTGGCGTTCAAGTTCAAATCGGTCTGACCAACACATTTTTGATATTTTGTTGACCAGGCTGAAGTCCAATCATGGGGTTGTCCTGGAAAAAGGGCTACAGCAGAATAAACGTTTTTAGCAGGAGATCGGGAAGTGTCCTGAGGACATTCCTGATAACAATCATCCATTAATCTAAGCCAGCACTCTGAATTGATTGCATCAAAATATTGTATTTTAATGTGCAATGAAAGGTCTACTAGATGAAAAACATATGTCTAAATGAAAGAGACAAAACAAAACATATATGAAGGGGTTGATTTTTTGTGTGCACCAGCTAAAACCACAACGGTTTGAAACACAGAAACACGAGTACCAAACTTATACTGCACCACCTCATCTGCATAAGTACAACTTCAACTACACCACTCCATCCAATTCGGCACAAGTGGGTTTGTTTAGAGACACCAAAGTAGCTAAATAGGTTTGTGAACAATGAAAGTGATAGCACCACTGCGTTAAAAGATACTGCAGGCTCTCCGTCTGCACGAAGATGAAGCCTGTGTCTCTTATCAGAATAGTGCGTTGATTATCGACTCAAGCCCCTGATCTCTATTCCTAGTCGTCCTTGTAGTCTCTGGCTCATTATTCATGTAATCCGTGTTCCAGTTGCAGCTTCTCCTGACACCTTTCTGTGTGACGTACTGAGTAAGCTTCCTGGGCTTGTCTCTGTACAGGAATGGCTGGGTGGAGGAGGTGGAGGTGGTGGTGGTGGTGGTGATGGCGGGTGGGTGGGTGGGGGAATTGATTAGGAGGGTGAAATGGGGAGACTCTGCCCCAGCAAACACGAACAGAGACACAAGCATGTGATGGAGACAAACCCACATTCTCCTCCTCTTTCCCCCCTTGATCCTCCGTTTTTTTCCCCTCTCCATCCCCACCCTGAGGGAGGCACCTGACGTCTTCTTGAGCGGAAAATCCAGCTGGGGTTTAAGTGCAGGGGTAAAATATGGGCTTTGAGGGGAGTTAAGCATCACTCAGGGTAGATCAAACCTGTGAAACTATACCTCTGCTACACTTGACAGTTTCTTTAACTCACCTCTTTCTGCATGTTTCATCAACTCCCCTGCAAAAAAAAGAGATGCAACAGTATGTTAGATATTGAACAAGCAACGATCTAATTCTGTCAAAATGGCTCTCTCCCGGGAACATATAGGTGTCTTCATCTTCCAAGCCAAAATTTTTTTTTCCCTTTCAAATACTTAGCCTCTGTGACAGTTGTTTGTATCTTAATGAATTGGCTGTTTTCTCAGTGGACTGTACAAGGTGTCGAATTATACTTTGCTTTAATCCGAGTGATGTGTCCGTGGACTGAATGAAAGAAGACATTGGTAATCATCTGACATCTGGTAATGTCTCTGCAATGGAATTATTCTTGTCAGTGTGACTTATATTAAGCACTGACCCTCTTTGCCTGTAGAGGATTATATGTATTAGTAATGTAATGATGCTCCCCTCTTTCCTTGGTGGTTCTCTTTGATGTGCGCCCACAGGGTCAAGGATCATCCAACCAATCGACAGAGGAGAAAACCTTGACTCTTGCGGCCAAATTAAGACACACTCATTATAGCCTACACTTTCGTTTTTCTTTAGTGCTCACTCCCTTGGGGGAAATTCTTCATTTGCAGTCTTCTGCAGCTGAGCCAGCTGACCAAAATAATCCACCGTGTCGACTGTGCATCAGTTGTGGCAAAACTTAAACATTTTCTGTGTGTTGTGTAATTCCAGACTTGGATTTTTGCAACATCAAAATAGAACGGTCTATGCATTTCAGACATTTTGTGGACATTGTGGAGTTGTTAGATACTTTATAAAGGGGTTTGCATGTTTAAAGGAAAATTCTGGTCTTCTTCAGCCTGGATCTGATTCTGATAATTGTGGCTATTTTAACTTATGGGTCTTGGTAACTTTGAACCTACCTTCTCCATTGGCAAAACAAGTGCAACAAGTGCAAATTGCAAATACATTTTAATTTTACATAAATAATTACAAATGCTTGTCTCCCAGTCCAGCTAAAACACAGACAGAAGTCCCATGGAATATAACTAACCAACCAGTTAACCAAGCCAGCTGGTTGGTTAGCCATCTAGCTATTGTTGCCTATTCATCCACATTTATTATTGTATCTCATGTATATCAGGATTCTGTTTCAGATATTACAAAATGTCCTGAAGGCATGGATTGCTTGAAACAGTCTCCGGCACAGTCATGCAAATGAACTAGTTTGTGCAGATGAACAGATGAAGCTGTTTGGACAGCCAGCAAGTCCGTACTTAGCTACAAAAGCCAATTCAGTGGACTACTTGCTGAGTTAACTTTTGGTCAGACTCGGAGGCAAACGCTTCAAAATAATAGTTAAACATTTAATATGTTTGTATGCTTCAGTTTTTGTACAGACTACACGACACACAGTTTTAACTGGTGAACCACGTAGGTGTATTTTGTTACCTTGACAGAGCCAGGCTAGCTTCAGTCTTTGCTAAGTGGCTGCTAGTTTCATATTTACTGTACAAACATGAGAATGGTATCAATATTTTCACCTAGCAAAAAAGTGATTAAGCATATCTCTCCCGAAATGTTGATAGTATTCGTTTAAATATGTAAATATTATGTAAAATTGTAGTTTACTTGGAAAGCTTTAGAAGGCTAATGCAGCTAGCCCTGATAAAAGTTGTTTTTCCAGAGCTGCATCTCACAAATCTGTACAATGAAGGTGGTCTGTACAAAGTAAGAATAACCCAGTAGTCAGAATGGCCACAATTATGAGCATAAGAGTAAGAAAAATACTGGATTTTTCCTTTAAATTCTTGATGCTCACCTAAATGATAAAGCATTACACGCCTGTATCTAGCGTCATAGTAGGCTATAGCTGTCTCTAAATGGAGGAGGGTGTGTCACGCTTAGCCTTAGAAATCTGACAAATCCGTACCCTTAGACCCCTTCAAGGAGATATGTGTCAACATGGAACATGTAACTCTCTCCTCCCACATACAGTGTTGTTGTTGTTTTTTGAAGTCAAGAAAACATCCAAGAGATACATTAGAGTAAAAGGCCGTGGCCTAAAATACAAACTGTGGCTTTGGAATTTGTAGTGGCAACACTGAATTCATGTATCACCAGAAAGAGAAAAGAGATATGACTCCGAGCACTTCGTCTAACCACAAATGGACTCTATACACTATTGCCAGTGTCTATTTTAGAATACTTATATCGGAATCAAGAGTGTCTGATAGCAGTTGTCTGGGAAAGGCGGGTGTAGCCCCGGGGTTTGTGGTCTTGTCTGACACCGTCTTTAGAAACGATTCCCAGCAAGGTGGACTAGTGGGGACTAAAGTGTCATGGGAAATGGTGCTATATGTCCAACTAGATTTTCAGTGTTTCACCGCATTTCGAGAGTTGAAATTAAATATGAACCATTGTGGCATTGGGAAGAGTTCTCGGGTTGTTGTCTGTATTTGAAAAGCAGGTGTTATTTTGCAAATCCCAAATCTCCTTTCTCATCTCCCACCTTGCCCCCTGTGTGTCTCTCACTTCTGATGGGCAGTGATGTACTGCATTTGTGAACTTGTGTCGCACGTTTTAGGCAGCAACACTGGACGCCTTACAAATGTAGGGATGTGGAAATGGAAATTTTAAGTTTGTCGGTGTTGAGGCATGTGCATGAACAGTGAAGAGTACTTTTGTTTTATTTAATACATAAAAGGTTTACCACAGTGGGCTTTTGAATTTTATTTTTTCTAAACAAATTTTATTCCATGGCCAGAAATCATAACATTCAACTGAACAGATTAGAAATACTGGAGTAAAGAACAAAGGAGCTGCAATAAAAAATGAGACAAAACATTGATGATCCTTTGTTCCCCAATATTAAGAATTAAAATATGTTTTTCTTTTTTGTTCCTAATTTATGAATTCCTATTGAAAATCTTTACTCTACCAGAGCAAAACACGCTGTATGACCACTCTGTCAGTCCGGATATTGGATTATGGAGGCATCCCCCGCTGTTGGAGGAAAAGCTTGACTCTAAGATCTGCTCTTTCTTCTAAAGATGTTGGCTACCAGTAATGTCGGGAATAAAACAACTTAAAGAGACAAACAATCTTGAAGTACTCCTGCTGTGACCACGGTGGGGGCAGTCTTATTTGACTAAAGGCTACACCCTCCTTTATGCTGCAGAGAAAGCGTCCCTGTCAAACCCAAGCCCAGAACAATGGGGGCCAGCCTTGGGGAAACAGGGCCATTTGCATGCAGCTGTTTGCCGTTTCCAGGACCACAAAGGCCAATCAAAGGAACCTTAATAGAGGATGACAAGCGTCAACCAACGCCTTTGCTCTCTGTCTGTGCGAGCCCTCGCCATTCTGTCTACCCTCCAAAAATGGCCCAGTTTTTTTTTTTTACTGATCAAACATTCCTCCGGTTCTTGCTCCCACCGTCAGATGTCCTGCTGCAGTGGAGTTTGTAGGGTTAAAGGTTGGTCACGACTGCGCTCTTGAGATCTAACAAACAGAACAGCAAAGATGAACCTCAACATGTGTGTTATGGTCTGGGGCTTGCAGTCGCCAAATGGCAATATCTCGACACCAAACCTCCATTATCTTTTCGTTTCATCTCCAGGGTTTTAAAAGCCACAGAGTTTAACTGTGGATGGTTTCAGATGCACCCATCTGAGCCACAGTGCCACTTCCAATTTCAAGGGTGTTGATAGAAAACAAAATATGTATTATGAGGTGGGGGATTGTCGCCAGTGAATTATAGGCTGTCAACTGAAGAAGAAGAAAAAATCCCAGAATGCAACATATTGAGAAGCGGTCACGGCCCATGCTTTGGTCTCTTGAGCTCAATAGACGGCTTAGCAGGCAGGTCAGGGGGAGGAATCTGTAAAGCTACTTTCCTCACAGTCACTCCCTGACCAGAATGCATGATAAGGCTTCATGTCAACAAGGCCAGGAATAGGGATCACTGCCAATTATAGCTAAGTCAAAGTGGTTACCATGGCAATTTGACTAAATGTTCCATATAAAGCATTGTTCAATTCCCTCACTGATTGAGTAATTTAACCTTAATCTTAGGTACAGATACAGAGAGCAGCCCACTCGCTTTCTCTAACACACACACGGGCCTCGTGTTATGGATTTTTTCCTGCAGTCTTCTTGACACCGTTTTCCCTGCAGCTGGTGCCCTTCTGTCGCAGTCTTCAACTTCTGCAAAGTTGTGCATTCAAACAAAGCACAGAACGTGAGATGAAAAGCTTTTCATACCTCCCTAAGACATTGACATTTGTGCACACAAACAATCTTCCTCTCTTTCCAAAATCTCACTAAACTTGTTTAAAACCCCAAAAATCAACACAGAAGAATACCTAAATCCAGAAACCTTTGTTGTCTCAAGGTTTTTCCTTCTTAGCTCTGCTTAAATCCTTAGATCTTAAGCAACATCAAGTTAAGTCGACCAAAAAAATATTCCCTTGAATTCAGCTCTCTTCTTCATACAGAGCAAAAAACCTCCTTTATATATATTTTAACTTTTTAGACAGATTTGTCATTACTTGCCCAATAACAAGTAGACAAGACAGTCGTTAATGAGACAGAGACTAGCCGCAGTTTGGAGAAGAAGCAATTTGTTCTTTAGGCCAGTACAGTCTTGATACTCCCCTTAATTGATGTAGTGTTAGCCTATGACCAGTGCGATCTATACAGGCGAGAAGGAGGAGGAGGCCGGCAAGACACCTGCCAAATCAATCGCCAGGCCTCTATCGACAGCAGCATGCCATCATGGCATAGTTGTCTGATATATGGGCAGAGTCGCCAGTGGACCGCCAGAGAAGGGAGGTCACGAAGGCAGATGGTGTGTGCATGTGTGTGTCCGTGAGGGTGTTTTTGCAGAATGACGGTCTCTCCACTCAGAATTTTAAAACCCCATGAAATGCATTCTTTCTGTCTGCTCTCCGTAGCTGCCGTGATAAATCCGTCACTCCTTCCATGAGGAATAGCAGACGGGACGATCATTAGTCTTTGCAGTAAAACCGGCGACTTCACTCTGTGTTTTATCATTCACCATTCTGGACAGGTTTTCTGAAAGGTTTGGGTAATTGTAGTGGTTATTGGAATAGATGGAGTGACCCCACAGCCCTCCACTTATGGTTCGGCTACACTGACGTCTCCTAATGAGGTGATAAACAGTCCAGCTAAGCAGAATCTACTGGCCATTAGATAGATCATGGTATTATAATGAAATGTCTTGTGGCTGAATGCCAGAGAATTTATACCATTAGTTTCATATTTTGTTATAGTGCTACCACTACCAGTGTGTGCAGAGGTTTCTCCTAATATACGATGACTTCAACATTATATTCTCAACAGTGGATGTTTCACAGATGTCTGAGTTGTTTTTTGTTTTTTTTACTTTTTCTGTTTGCTATTGTGACATGTGCAGACTGACATAGAATATCATTATAACTGAGCCAGGCACAGCAGGCTAAAATCACTAGCAGACATGTGGGTCGGGGGTTTCAGGGTAGGAATTTCAAGCCGGAATCACTTCAACTTTGAGCAGTTCAAACAATGCTAATTGCGTCAGGCCCTGACTGTCAAAAGTGTGAGGATAATTAGAGTGAGGGGGCAAAGTGAACCCGGGCTGCTGAGTGTTAGTACATGACAATGCTCGGGAGCCAATGGGAGCATGGAAAAGGTAACAGGCTGAAAGGAGGGCTAATTAAGAGAGAGCAATGCAGAAAATACAAATGGTCGCTGCCCCCTCATGGACCCACTATTGCTGCATTATTGACAGTTCATGCAGCGCTCTGCTTGTATTTCTTAAATGGAAGACATTTGCATGTTCTACTTCGAATTCACCTAATTGTTGTCTCAGAATTGTAGACAGTTACATTTCTTTTTAAAACTTTTAAAATCATTGTAACCCCAGATGTGTTTTTCTATCTTTTGTTTGTTGCTGTTTTCTCTCTTTGCAAATGTCCATATCTTTAGTTCCACCTTATTTGTGACATAATATTATATTACTTAGAAAAAAGGAAATAGCACTGTTTTTTTGTGTATCATTTTTTGGAAGGCAGGGACAGATTTTACTGAAATAGTTAATTTCTTTCCCAAAGTAGAGCTATTTGGCTGCGCTCCCGTCTGCTGTGTTCCATGTATAGATTTTTCCTTCTGTGTGGATTCTTCGATCGCCGACACTGTAAAATGGATTATATTACACTCCATTCTGTTGGGATTCTGCCTTTTTCCTCTGTCTTACTTTACAGGGCAACTAAAGCAAAAGAAACAAATGAGGGGGCTTGTACAACTGTAAAACAAACTATTCGCAATCCAAAAAGGTTTGGCTCAGCGGTGGATGTCACTAGGTGGAGGCCTTCCTGATGCTCTGTAGCCTTTGTGTTTGCTCAAGAATTTATGAGGTTACCATTGGTCTCCAATGACTTAGATTTGATGTCTCAGCCAACATCCAAGACCACAGAGAGACGGAGAGATGGATTGTTTCATCTTTCCCCATTCCTGTATCGCGTGTAATGGCTCGTCTGTTTAAAAGTTCAGTAAACACTGGACTGCTGTTGCCTATTTATTTTGTGCCAGTGGATTTCCACCGCATGATGTGTGGTCTTATTGTATTGAAGCAGTAATCCCGTTCAATCATTAATTTTATTATTTGCCTGAAGTTTCATCTCTGTCTTTGTGTCTCTCGCCCTCTGTCAGGGTTCAGCCGTGCAGCCTTGCCTTTCGGCCTAGTCAGGAGAGAGCTCTCGTGTGAGGGATATGCAATTGATCTCCGCTGCCCGGGGAGTGATGTCATTATGATCGAGACGGCCAACTACGGCCGGACTGACGACAAGATCTGCGACGCTGACCCATTCCAGATGGAGAACGTCAACTGTTACCTCCCCGATGCCTACAAGATCATATCACAAAGGTAAAACTCTGGGGAGAGGAGGGATCTTATTTCACAAACATAAGCAGGAGCTGGGCAGGCAAAATGCGGACCTCTTTTTTTTTTTACCCCCCTCTGTGCTAACATTCCTGCACACAAAAGAAATGTTTAAATTATCACCCTGCTCGTACAGCCACCTACATACCGGACAATTAATCAACATCTCACACCTTTTACAGTTTTTTTATTCCTTCATTTACCCAAATCATGTAGGTGACATTTTGAAATTCAGAAAACTGGGGCGCAGATTAATTCTTGACAGGCAGGACTTGACATCCGCGCGGAAGAGCTCTTCACACCAGCTGCGCGTCGTTGCTGCTGTTTGAGTCATAATCAGCGTAGCTCAGAGAGACTGCGAGTCACATGAACACCCTCTTAATTCCCTATCTGGAACATTGGGCTTGCTTTGTTCAAACACTTGTACCGCATTGAAGTGGCTTTGCCTCAGGTAGTGAGCAATGCCCATCATCATGCCTTTTATCCTGGTTACCCTCTCACAGGATGCTGCTTTGCTGTCAAACGACAGCACAGCAACACTTCAGCTCGACTGCTGCTTACCCCTTGAGGTGTGTGTATTTTAAAGGGCACTGGATGAACTATTCATAAATAGTAACCAGCACAGTTCATCGTCTAATGCACTGCTCTGTTCTAACCTGGCCTCCTTTAAGCTAGCTTCTGACTATCATCACCCACCATTTTACACCTCTGGGTTTTTTCCGTATTCATTCACCTCTGTATTTACTCCCACGAGATGCAGAACTACAGAAAAGCTCAGGAATAGATCAAGTACTCCTGTCTTACTCATTCTTTCTAAATTTACTGCTGAGTCCCAGCACTCTTATACAGTAACACGCTGCTGACAGTGTCCATGCCCTTTGGTTTGACTGCAACCTGCTACATTGTGCACCACATCTGTTGGCAAGTCAGACTCTCACTTGCTGGAGTTGCACTTCAAACCTATCTCCATCGAAGACTCCCTGGAGGCAGTGTGCAAGCGAAGGCTTTGAGAAGACTCTGCACTGCAAGCCCTTAACTAGAATTATTCTAATGATTTAGATCAGAGGAAATGGGCTCCTGACCATAATTAAGGTTGATGTGATAACAGGGACGTTAAAGCAATCACAAAGCTTTGGGAGACTCTAATCAGTCCTTCAGTCCGCAGCTAAATAAAACAAGGAGGATATTTAAACTACAGCACATTAAGACACAATGTGCTGCCAATATCGGGGAGATTAACAAAAGGCAATAGCACCACAGACAGATAAACAAACATATTAAACAAGATTGGGGAGATAGAAACAGTGGGACGTCTGCTGCACAGAGTGGCAGTTTTGCTGGTTTGAAAATTGCGAGAAGAAGTATTCATCAGCAGCCCGTTTTTCACAACAACAAAAACAACTAGACAGGAATCAAACTGCTTGATTTTCAACAACATCTACATCAAAATGTTTGTTCAAGAAAAATGTTTGGTTGTTGACACACAAATACAAGTGGCCGGATGAAAAATGTATGATGGAACTGGGCCTTTTTAATATTCAGGTGATCTTTACCTCAGATTTGTACTGTAAATGCACTGTATGTCTGACCTCTCTGTGCTCTCTGCCGGCTGTGTTGTCTCCACCTCTCTGTTTTTCTACTAGTGTACATACAAAAGCTATTCACACACAAGAAGATAATCTAAATAAGACTGCTTTGCTGACTTGGATTACCTTGTTTCAATGGCCACCTATTCTCTGACCCAGTGAAACTAACAGAATAAATCTTTTACCCAGTCAGAGGTGCAGCTCTTAGATAGAAAGCAAGCCAGATTCAAACACTTTACTACCACGGGATTGTACTCAGTGCAATAGAGATTACGTGCAGTGATTTCAGTGGCAGTTTAAAACAGAGGAAGCGTGTCAAAATGCTTAGCAACAACACCTCCCTTTTCTTCAAAGCAGGAGCATCTTAAAATTGCAGTGCAGTAAATACCAGAGAGCATTTTCACAATCTGAAAGAAATTAGCAGTGATGGAAGAAGTATTTAGATCTTTTACTTAAAGCTGCACTAATAAATGTGTGTATATTAACAATGGATCAAATAAACTTGGGTAGTATGAAAAGGGTCACTTGTTGGGTTTAAGAAAAAGTAGCAAATAAATGAAAAAATACTACATTACAAGTAAAAGCCCTGCATTAAAAGTTTTACTTATAGAAATACTTGTATTATATTATATAATAAGATGCTGATGGCTTAAAATCACATTATTATCACATATCCATCAACTTGTATACATAACATGTAAAGCAGCAGTGTGATATTGTATCTGGTGGAAGTAGCAAATATTATGTATAAATACAATATGTCAAATGAGCTAAGTGCATCTTTCGTATGTTCAATCTTTATTTACAAAGTAACTATAGCTGTCACTTATGTTAAGTGGGGTAGAGTACATTATTTTCCTCTAAAATAAAGTGGAGTAGAAGCACAAAGTAGAATAAAATGAAACAAAAACACGTATCTCAAAATGTATCTTGAACAGTACTTGAGTAAATGTGCCTTCTGTTATTTGGAACTAGTGCCAGATTCATAAACTCTAAACACTGAATTAGATAAGTATCTCTGGGTTTTTTTTATGTATATCTGCTGTCAGTCAGTTTATAATAAATAAATCAATATAATATAATATATATAAATAATAATAATTTAACAATATAATAATTATAAATAAATAAAAGTGAATATCTCAACTGCAGCTGGCACCATATTGTCATTTATGTTTTAACCATCAGTAATGATGATGCTATCTTGTTAATTATGGACTATGTGCCTTTTTATTCATATATAATGTTTAATAATCCATTAGTTTCATGGAAGGGTTTTTGTTATCAAAATGCATAAATGGATTTAAAGTGCACCTCAAAAAAATGGTCTCTCTCTGATTAAAGTACATACATTAACCTTTTTATTAATTACATTCTGCATAGATAAAAATGCACAGGTTTTGTGTGATTGTTGAGCGTCACAATCCCATTTTGCAGCCATAGAAAACCTCTTGAATTACTAATTATTTTTTTGAAAGTCATGTCCAGTGTTGCAATGTATGTCCAACTTGCATGACTGCTACTGACCTTCTCATTTTGCAAATTGTTGAATGTCCAATTTTGGTACCAATTCTTTCTTGTTTGCCTCTGTTACTGCTCACATTATTCTCAATCCCTCTGCCTCAAGAGAGCTTGATTGAAGTGGAGCCAATTTCACCCTATACAATATTTACACAAACTCAGTTCTCTGCTGTCCTTCTTTTCCCTCTCCCTCTTTACTTGAACTTTTTTAGCACCCAGAAACATCTGCAAACACACACATGTATGCGCACACATGCACACACACATGCACACACACACACACACACACACACACACACACACACACACACACACACACACACACACACACACACACACAAACATAGCAAGACACACAACAGACTGA
>JAVQJL010077873.1:0-11592 GCA_036024295.1 Nannoperca obscura
CAAGCAAAATTTTAGGGTTTGAAAGCAAAAGTTTAGAGTTTGAAAGCAAAATTGTGGAAAGTTTCTCTCTCAAACCACTTGTTTTGACTGTTTGATAAAGAAACAAAATGATCTCCATATTTAAACGTCCTTTGGCTGAAGAACAGAGGCTGATGTCTCATTTAATCCAGGCCACTATATCAAGCAGCTTAATGTGCACATAAATAACACAAGTAATTGTCTGGCTGAAGGCTGGTTTGGGGGCAGGTTATGGGGTACAATAAATGAATCTTGTCTCAACTTTGGGGTGCAAGATGATTAGCAGTTGCCATGGAAACCATTGTTTTTATTCCTTCCAACATGTTCTATCAGGACCGCAGCAAGGAAAATGATCTCAACAATGTTTTTAAGTGTCCCAAAATGTTTCTCATTTATTCATTTATTTACACATTGACTGACTGACTTATTTACTGTTTATTTATTAATTGATACTTCTTTATAATAACTATTTGCTAGGTTTACATAAGGCACATGGCTTGGTGTGTGCAGGCTGGTGTAGTAGACTGAAGTGTGTCCATCAGACAGACATTATCCACTATCCAGACTGACACAAGGTTTGCTTTGGATATTCACGGTTCCCTGAGGATGACCCCTGACCTTTTACCTGGTGCCACTCTCTGGTCCAAATATACGTTGACAGCCTCTTCCTACTTGCACAACATTTTAGCCACGAGGTGTCCTATTTCTTTCAGAGACATGATTTAATCACAGTAACGGGGATGATACAGTAATTTGACATTTTGTAGAGAAAAACTGTTTAAAAATGTTGTTTATGTGACCAAGGCTGGATTGCACAGTGTATAATGGCCCAGGGCCCCGGCTGAGCCTTCAAGTAAACCTGTGACAGCCTCTGAAGTTAAATTGGTTCTTTATGATTATTTTTCCAGGGCAGCAAGAAAGTACGACCATTGGCGTTTAGCAGGACCGGGATGCTCATCATTATGGTGCAGCATAACCACTGGCCCGCCATGCCTGCCTCATGCCCCTCTTAACAATGAAGTCATGGGTTTAAAACTCTAACAAGGGCTAACATGGATCTCATCTATTTTTATTTTGGCTTTTTTATTAATTTGACCTTTTATTTTAAAGTGGAGCTGCTCTGTGGCCATCACATCACAGGTTGTTTGGTGAGTGTGAATGCGTGTAACTGTGTGAGAGTGAATGATGTACGTGGCCTTTCTGAAAGAGACAGTCTGGCTCTCAGCAAAGTATCCCTGGATACATAAATAATAAGATTAACTGAATTTGTATATGCTAATATTTATTTAATCTATACATTCATCTACTCTAATCTCTGTAATTTTTCTTTCTTACTGTGAAATTCCACTCAGTTCTACAAAACAACATCACCTCAAAGTCCATTTAGTAGCTTTTCTTGAGCTTTTGATCACCTCACATGATTTTTCCTGCCCGGAAGAAAATGGAAATTGTCATTCTAAGACAACTGGGCTAACTCCATCTGCTGAAGATCATGCGATATAATCCAAGGTTCTAGAAAAACTACTAAATGGCCCTTTAGGTGAGGTTGTTTGTTACAAGGTCAAGAATGAACATTGAAGCTCAAATTCTGAATTGTTTTACATCTTCAGGACTTTAGAACATTTTGAAAATAACAAGGGGACTTTCAAATAATTTAGCAATGACCAAATGCCTGTAATAGAAATCACTTATTTTTGATGTGACAAATACTGTAGGTGACCCTTATGTGTGAGTGTTTTTGAGTAAAAAGAACTGTGATTGGATGATTGCATATCCGTATGTCACAATGTAATTGCAATCAGGAGAGAAAGGAAAAAACTCATAATTAAAAACTAAATAATCAAGCAAAAACTAAACCTTTTAGCCACAACCATTAATTACTCCTATAAATAAATTGCATTAATTATAACCCATTACTCAAGGCCACACTACATGTATGCAGTGATGAAAAGTCACTAAGAACATCTACTCAAGTAGTTCAGTAAGGTTTTGACGCACTTGAACTTACTTGCACATTTCGTGGTACTTCTACTTCACTGCATTTCAAAGGGAAATATTGCAACATTAAACTGCAGTAATTTGATAGCTATACTCAATATGTTGCACACAAAAAATTATCAGCATACAATATGTTACATGGCTATACATTAAAGTAGGGTAGGCAGTATTGTTATGGCGTCATTGGCCTAAAAACTATAATAACCATTTAGCATATTGTAATTTAAGTGGGTTGGAGAGCAAACATCTACTTCAGCCTTCTGTTTTCAGACTTTAGAAAATCTAGCTGAGAGACTTTAGCCAATCACAGGTTATTTCAGAGAGATGGTGCTTTTGTATTGGCTGTTCTACAAATGCAGACGCACGTACAACACCTCACTTGCATGCAGCAGTGTAGAGTACAAAACATCACGTCCCGGCTCCACATGGTGGAAGGTTTTGCATAGGTTACACAGATTTTGTCTACCTGAGCTTTAAGCCACCTAAAAATATATAAAATAGTTCCATTTGATCCACCATAATCAGCTATTTGCCTATTAATGCCTTAGTAATGTCATATATATTAACATAAAAATGGTCCACTGTACATAATAAGTACTGTTACTTTTCATATTTCAATAACATTTTGCTAATAATACCAACATACTTTTACTTAAGTAAGATTTGAATGTTGGGCTTTTACTTGTTATGGAGGGCTTTTTTTACATTGTGACATTGCAATTTTTTCACAGACTATATGTTGCTTTGAATATGTCAGTGTCCCAGTAGCATCAGCTTCATCTTAAAAACTATGATATCGGAAGTATAAATACAAAATATTGATTGGACTTGAATGAATACCCTAATGCCATTAATTGCGTTGCTTTCAACGTAAACTTGTTCATTTTTCATAGCAACATAGCTGTGTACTGAGATCATGGATCAGAGTGGTATTCTTTAACTGAGAGAGAGACACTCAAGTACTTAGGTGCTACCATGACTGGAGCCTAATTGAATCGAAAAATCAATGCACCGCCTTGACAGCTACCCACATTTTTTTTAAGATAAAAGAAGAGGATAACTCAAGTGATTCCATGGGCTAATAAGGCAGCCTTTATAGTGCCTTATTAGAGAGTGGCACCAATTCCAGTTATCCTGCAGTATAAAATAACTTTTATAAGCTTTGAGGGCAATGAAAAACAAATACAGTATTTATGAATTAGTTTGGATTAAGACTTTAACCTGTGTAAACTGCCTCTGGTGCCATTTGTATCGCAATTAATTAAATTATAGCATCAAAGAGGAGTGAAGTAAACATTTAAATTGACGTATTCTGGCAAAAGTAAAATCAATATTTTAAATTATAATATAATATTAATTTTAATATTTAGAAACCGGTTTCTGTGGTTTGCAGAATACACAGAAATCCCACATGCTGTTCAGATCAATGCTTTGTCTGATGTATTATTTGCCTGATTAATCTTACTGTCTGTTTGAGAAAAAAACATATCTGACATCTTAGTTGTTTTGAGGGTCAGACCAGACTTCTGTATAAATTCTGAGGGTTTGAATCAGGGCCAATTGGTGCATGTGCAGGGAAATGTCTCTCTTTTAAATTGCAAATGGCGTTCATCTAAGAGTGAATCCTGCAGAGTAAACATCTCACCTGTATATAGCTCTTACCATGCAGTTCTTATGTGGCATTGAAATTAAAAACTCTTAAGAGGGGAATAATAGAGGGAATGTCTTTGATGGTTCACTCACTGTCAGTACAGTGACGGCTCCTGCTGATAAAAGCCCTGCAGGGATAGATTGAAGGGTTTCCATGGTGTTGGACCAGAGCTGCTGCTTTCATGTTGGTAGCACAATGGGAAAGAGTAGTCGGTTCATGCGTGACTAGTGGCTAAACAAGTGATGTCTCACAAGTGACATCTTGTTTTATATTGGTAACATTGCTTGATTTCTAGCCACACACAAAAAAAAGTTACAGTCAGAGTGTACAGCAAACAGCGTTCGTACACAATGGATGGTAGAGATGGGAAACACTCCTGTGTTAATGACTTGTGTGGTTACAAAGTTGATTGTGTGAGAATTAAAATACTGTGAATTGACAATATACTGCCATAATATCAGTTTATTTAAAGTTTATGGTTTTTAGCAGCCTTTAATGAATGCTATTTCCTGCAGAGATTAGAGCTACAAAGATGAAAAAACAACATTAGAAGAGAGTGTTAAGTTTTATGGATATGGATGAAATCAAGGTACAAGGACGCAAGATAGACTTCTAGTTCTTGGAAGCTGTAGTTTTTTCAGTGCTCACAAAGTAATTGTTTGATTTGAAGGTTTCAATTTCAGCAACAGCAACTGCTGTAGTGGAGCCAATTTGTCTTAGAAAGTGAAACCCTGGTAACACACCTAATTTCTTCAGAAAGACCAAGGAAAGAAATGCTGAATAAAAGAGTTAGAGAAGTCAGCCCGAATGTGATGGCGTGACTTCAGCTCTTTATTCTCTTTAATAAGATGAGGTAAATAAAAGAGCACCAGTCAGGCGTTAAACAGAGGATATCAATGCAGAAAACATGGCAGAAATATGGCATTTTGATTTGTTTCATGCATTAATTTGAGGAAAGTTACAGTCTCGTCATCAGACCACACAAATCTGATGTTTTCGTTTGCCGGCATTTTTCGTCACATGCCCGTGTAAAAACCTGTGTGCAATCACTCAGGTTTTATTATGGCCATATTGAAAATGTGCATACAAACAGGTGGATGGAAATACACTTATTGGCATCCTTTTAGAGCCACTTTTCTAGCATGGCAAAAACTCAAAAAAGAAAAAACTACAAGAAATAAACAAAAATGGAATAATAATGGAATTTGTTTTTTGATATTTGTAACTAGCTTAAGGTCAGAAATGGGGCTGATGTTAAAGTGACTGTGATAAAGTGCCATCAATAGAGAACTTCCAACAGACAAAAGACTGCATAATGCTCTTCCTGTCTGATTGCACTCTATATCTGACATTTAGCTCAGGTTCCTTCAGAGACCAACCGCCATCAGCTCTCTCCTGGAAAACAGATATGAGTGCCAGCCGCTGAATACTGATGTAATGATAATGCCAAGGTCCGATGTAATGTTAACTAATACATCTGAGATTTTGTGGCATCATTTTTTTAATAATACACAATCATGTGAATTCAAACTGGCTTAAGACAGCGTCTGTCTCCAGCTGTGCATCCCTGCTGGACTAAACTGAATGGTGCCGAAGCATTTTCTCCTCCCTCTAGCTCTCCAGCCATTGCTTCTCAATTGTCTGACTAAAAATGTGCTTTAACAATCATCTATTTTCTACAAATATAAAGAGTAACATAAAGATTTTATTCTTTGCCTGACATAAAATGTAAAACTGTGTGAAAGAGCCACCTGAATCATTGATTGATTCATTTTATTCCACTGAAACAAAGCCTGAGCATCTGAGCATTTCACACAGGACCGAGAACTTAGATATTGCCTTTGGACATTTAAAATATTTTGTTTTGAATATTTTAATGTACAGGCATTTTGAAATGAAGCAAAGCAAAGGAAACAAATTGAAAACAGCCGTTTGTGTTTGGGGAGCATCGCATTTTCGTGTCTGTTCATTCCCCTGCAGGCAGACATCCCCCTCTCCTGGCTGAAATCGCCACCTTCTTCAAACAGCATTCTCCTTGTCTTTATTTTACACTGTGTTATTCAGTTTTCCCACAGGATATGGTCAACACTGCATTTGTCTTTAATAGGGTTTCAGTTGCAAATAGACAGTGAGTAGATTTTTTGTGTGTGCCATGGTCTCAGGAAAAGCACGTTCAAAGTCAAACAATCAACAGTGGTGGTACAGAAGTCGCCCCAGGTTTGACTTTCTGCTGAATGTCTGTGAACCTGAGCACCTGCTGCACACGTTGTTAGCAGGCACTCAGAGGAAAATCACAAAAAGAACAGGACTGCCTGCTCTCTTCCTCCTCCATAACAATGAAACAACATGACAGAAGCTTGTACAATTACCCCCCCACCAGACCCTCTTACAGACATTTTTAGTGTGAACCACAACCTTTCCTCTGCCTCGTCTGCACGACACAAAACACACCCTTAAATGAACCGCAAGGCCCTACACGGCTGAATCCTACAGACCGAACAGTGTACACACTTCAAAAATAAAGACTTGAGAGAACAAGATGCGCCCTGTTTCCCAAAAGCATCACTTGTCTTTGTCTGAGACCAGTTTTTCATACATGGCCCCTGACAGACCAATGTAATAAAACTAAACATGGACCCACTGACGCGTTCTGTAGAAAAGAGCCTAAAAACACACAAAACAAATTAACTGAACATTTCATTTGCTCATTTGACAGTTTGTGTCATCATCCTCTTCCTGGTGTTATGTTTTCATATTTATATCTTGTATATAAATATATAGCACTTATGATGCAATGACATTGCTAACAAATGATGTGCATATTCATGATCCTTACAGAAACTGTCACTGTCTGATCTGAGGTTAAAACTGATCAAAGTTAACTTTCCTAAAGTCACTTCTACCCACGAACATGAATCTTAAAGGGCAACAGGACAAAAGCTGTAGATTGTTGACTGCACATTAAGCTTCATTTTATTCCTGATGATGAAGTGCAAAACATTTCTATAGTGTCACATTTTAATTAATGTACCATCTTTTTTATTTATAGGCTACCACCGCTTACTGACTACTAAATGCGTCTCAATACTTTAAGGTGTATTCAGGAGGTCTTAACTGTGTGTGTGTGTGTGTGCCTTTGCTCTTAAGTACTGCTTTGGGAGAAATGTGTAAAACTTTAAGAACACTCTTAGTAAACTCTTTGAGCTTCTAAAATTGACACAGGGCAGAGTCTAAGAAAGAAGAAATCACATTTTCTCTTTTAAGATGAAAGATTTTTAAATGTTCCAAACATCTGATGGGAAACGTGATTACATCAAGATTGAGAAGTACAAGTGCAACAAAGTGTACTCATACTACCCTTTTTACAGCTGAACAAGGCCGACAGCTTTCGAATGACATATTTAAAGTGTTACCATGACTGTAAAATGCTAAGTACTATTCTGTATTTCCATATTAGCTGTTGTAAAGAGGCACCACCCGGTCTATAGTCGCCCTGCAGATCGGGCATTTCTTTGGCTCTGGCAGGGTGTCGTAGCACTGCGCACAGGCACACACATGACCACACTCTAGAAACACGCAGGACCGCTCCCGGCTCAGGCAGACAGTACAGCTGGTGGGCGACACGCTGCTTTCCTCCATGTTGAGTTCACGCATACGCTTCTTCTGCTGCTCCTTGAACTCCTCAAGCATGCTCCTCTCTCTCTTACTCTGCCTGCGGTGGACGTAACGCTTCCACAGGATGAAGAGGAGTGTGGAACAGGCGGCGAAACCGAAGACAACGGCCAGAATCCTCCACAGTCTGACGCTGTTCCCCTGCTTCCTGAGGAGAGACTCGTAGTCCAGCCGAGTGAGGAAGTAACGGAAGCCCTGCTTGGGAGGTTGGAGCTTGATGAGGTTGTTGTCCAGGACCAGCTCTCCCACACCTGTGACGCTGTCTCCCAGCCGCAGCATCTCCTCAGTTTCGTGGATGCCCTTGGGTCGTTCCCCGCTGATGAAGTGGCCGATGACATTGGACAAGGACTGGACGGTGGGGTGGAAGTTCTCGTAGGTGGTCTCCAGGTCCAATTCTGCAGCGTCTAGTGGACGTATGACCCGGACTGTGGCCGCGATATCATCATCATGAGACCCGAGGGCAAACGGAACCGTGTTGGTGCGCTGGTGAATGACTTTCTCTGTGTTGTTCCTGTTAATAAACATCAAAGTTATTCATGTTTTGTTTAGGGCTAATGATCATTTTCATTATCAACAAATCAATTAGTTTCTTGGTCTAGAAAATAACAAAAAAAGAGGCCAAGAAAATATCTAATGTATTGTTTTATCCAACAAAGATATTCTGATATAAAACTGAGAAAAACGGATTCAAAATTAAAATAGATTAATCATCATCAATTAATCATTACAGCTCTAGTTTTATTAGATTATGTGTGTAACTTTCAAGTTCAACAAAAATCACATTTAGTCATCCTTTTTGCATTAAAAATAATGTCATCATGTTTTAAATTCATTGTTAATTTTTTTTATGATCAAAAAAGGAAGGGAAAAAAAAGATTGATGGAGAAATATGAGAATTAATTTTGCTGTCAGGTGTGTCGGTGTCTTCGGAGTAATGACTGTTAATAAGCTATCCAGCCTGCAAACTGACATTAGCGCTGCACTTTTCCCCCAGTGAGTGTTTGTTCGTTGCTTCTGGTCCAACAAGGACCAGACGTGTGTTCATGTTTGTATGTTAGAATAGAAGGGGACTTGTTGTTGCCATGTAAGCTTCGTCATGTCTTCTGACTCTATATACTTTACTCAGAATACTTTAACAATATTTCAACCCTCTCGCTGACTTACCAGAGATGAGTGGTGCGATTCCACACCATCTTTTCCTCCTTCAGGGTCAGTCTTTCAATCACGCCTTTGCAGTTGTCAACAAACTGGCTGTTGAGAGTTTCTTTCACAGATCTCACAACACCTGCAGTGTGCAAAGAAGATGTGTAAAACTATTGCTAGAATTATGAATGGTACGTTTTAGTCAACATGAACAGGTTGGACTTGAACAACACAGTAGCTTCATTTAGGTTTTCAACGAGGCCCAACACACCTTCTATGACTGCATATGGGACACATCTTCCCGGAGTTTCAGACAGGATGTTTTTCAAATCCTGGTCAATGGAGACTTTCTTAGCTTCCTGTGGAAACAAACATTTTAGATTAACAAATGGAGCTTAACAGGCGGTAAATTCACACGCTGCTGACATTCACGTGACAAAAGACAGAGCGTGCAGAAACGCGGCTGACCTTTAATCTGGCAACTGTCGTAGCTCTGCTCTTGTAAACGGAGTAGAAGAGTGCGGTCAGCGCTGAGCTGGTGGCTAAAACCACGATCTGTACAGTTGAGGGTTTCCCACTGGAGTCCATCCTGTGATTTGCAGCATTAAGTGCTGTTGTGACAGAGATGATGAGCACAGATTAGGAAATTGTCTTTCACTTAAAAATCGATGTTTGTTGTTGTAGTAAACAAAACCAGTGGTGGAAAATAAGTTATTTATAAGTTTTTTAGCTACTTGTACTTCCTGAGTACTGTCTTTTTCTGTTACTTCCTCCTTCTATTCGAGAGATGATAATTATTTTCATTGACCTATTTCATAGCCCCAGGTAACACCTTCAAATGTCTCATTTGTTCAACAAAAAGGTTCAAAACAAAGATAATCAGTTTACAATATTAATCAGAGTGTTGGGGATTTCTTACATTGTTTTTGCTTGAAAAATAATTAGGATAATAACCAAAATAGTTGCATTTTTAAGGAAAATAATGTTCCTTTTACTCTGCTTCATTAATTTGACAGCTAGTTACTTTGTAAATATGAAGCATTGTCAAAGATGAAACTACCTGTATGTTAAGCAGTGAAAATGGCCTCCCGTTGCAGCAGAGCTCTAACCACACCACGCCCCATATAACTACATATCCATGGTGAACTTCTACATGCTTGTTTCCTATGCTAAACCTAGCAGCAGTCCAGGCTACTTATTTATGTTTCTGTCTGTGCAATGACCGTAGAACTGCTCGTACTACTGATTTCTGTTCAATCCTGAGCCGTGTAGCTGCCACGTGTAAAGTGAACGAGAGCGGTGAACTGCTTCTAAGAGAGGAATAGTTCACTGCTCTTGGTCTTCAAGTCGTTCACTGACTACACAGGCTCAGGATTGGACGGGAATGTCTTCTGTCCAATCCTGAGTCCGTGTAGCTGTCACGTGTAAAGTGAACGAAGAGCAGTGAACTGCTGAACTGGATCTTCGATCGTTTCCCACGTGACAGCTCCACAGGCTCAGGATTGGACAGAAATCCGAAAAACGAAACTCATACATTGTGGCGCAATGCGCATGTGCGGCCAAATGAACGACTTACTCAGTCTCTGAGAAGAGTAGTTCATATTAGTTCATAGGAAAGGAGTAGTTCATTGAACTACTTACTCATGAACTACACATCACTAGTGGCCGCGCTGTAGCGTTAGCTAATGAAGTCATGTGACCGTGCTGTAGCGTTAGCTTGTGAAGTCATGTGACAGTGCTGTAGCGTTAGCTAGTGAAGTCATGTGACCGTGCTGTAGCGTTAGCTTGTGAAGTCATGTGACCGTGCTGTAGCGTTAGCTTGTGAAGTCATGTGACAGCGCTGTAGCGTTAGCTTGTGAAGTCATGTGACCGTGCTGTAGCGTTAGCTTGTTGCTGCTGCAGCTCAACAAGGACAGAAAGTCAGGAGGACATGGAGGAGGTCAGTGGGCAGCTTCTCCTCACATTACAGATCCAACAGAGTCCTGAATACTAAATCCTGGTCCTCTTTGAGAAAAGGGCAAGATTTTCATAGATGAAGGACGGACTGAGAGTGAACGTGTGCGAGGACTTAATGAAGACGGACATATTGAAGCATTTGTATAAATGTCATTTAAGAAAACACTAATGCTGCAGTCCTCGTGCATCATTTTAAAACAACTGCTCCATCATATCTTTAATGAGACGGTCATGAAACGTCTCCAGCACACAAGCTGTCGTTCTGTGACTGTGTGGACATCTGAACCACGACGGAGACGGATGGAGACGTGGCGGAGCTGCTGCCCGCTGACATGAGGATGCAGATATATCTCCAGCACATTTAGCTCCATGTTTATCCTTTTCCCTCATTGGTCCTCGTCCGCATCGTTTCGTCCCGTCTCTGAAGTGAAAACGACTGCATGCTTAAAGTTCACTGTTCATGTGTTTTGTTCTGTGTGTTCTGTGTTCATGTAATTGCACAAATAGCAGCCGTGATGAGTGTAACCAGCGTGCTGAGCTGAGTCTGCAGCCACAACAAAGACACGAGGACAACATGGCGCTGTCTCCTCTCCGTGTCCACATCCAGACCCTCCAGCTGTCTCCCCGCCGGCCGGAGCGACTTGTTTTGTAACAGCATGCACTTTATCATTAGTGCAAACTAAAACAAGCTGGAGCCTGAAACTTAGTGGTCGATGTACAGATGTTGCGCTGCAATAAGTTGGAGTGTTCAGTGCATGTCAGACACAAACCGCTGTGTCCTGAGTGAAAGTCCTGCGTTTGATTCGTCCACCCTGATCTGCTCTCTACAGTCTCCCTGGACAAACTTCTCCCATTAGCTGACGCGTTGTTGTTGTTGTTGTTGTCCCACAGCTTGGGGAAGTAGCTGCAGTGACATCACCACAGACACAGACATCCCCACAGACACAGACATCCCCACAGACATCCCCACAGACACAGACATCACCACAGACATCACCACAGACTCAGACATCACCACAGACATCCCCACAGACACAGACATCCCCACAGACACAGACATCACCACAGACATCCCCACAGACACAGACATCACCACAGACACAGACATCCCCACAGACACAGACATCACCACAGACATCCCCACAGACACAGAC
>JAVQJL010077878.1:0-10977 GCA_036024295.1 Nannoperca obscura
AACACATTAGAAGTTGCAGCAGGGAGAAAAGCCAGGGGTAGGCTTAAAGGGCTTAAAGCATCCTCTGTGTGTGTGTGTGTGTGAGTGTGTGTGAGTGTGCGAGATTGCAGATGTGAAGAGAAGAACAGGAGGGACAACATAAACATTCCACAAATGTGTGTGTGAAAATGTGTGTGTTAGATATCAGTGGGGAGGGAGGTGATACCTGGTTGTGTGTGAGGCTCTCAGGCCTCCATCTGCATCTCATCCAAATGCAGAACATCACAACATCAGAGGGGCTTCTCTACTTTGATACAACCCCCCCCCCCCGACAAAATGACATAGTGCAGGTTTGATGAATCCAAAACATGAACAAAACTAACTTTTTTGAAAAAGAAACTGTGTTTTTGTTAGGAACATGTCTAAGTTCTATGCAAGTTATCATAAGCTTCTTTCAAAACAACTAACAAAGGGAAGAAGACGGTATTATTTCCCAATATATTCACCACAATACCAATATTTCTTTGTCAGCACACTTATCTTTACATGATAATAATACATGTGTAGAGTTAATACAAGCTGTGGATTAATAAACTTAAACTAAAAATGTACATAGTTTTGTTTGTTTGTTTGTTGCTTGTTTGTCATGTAGTTAGAAATTGTTCATAAAATACATATACAGTCTCCATTTAATCATGTAAAATGTAGACACTGAAAATGTATTTAACAAAGTTGTAAATAGTCTTTAAATGTTATCGACATGAAATGGGTCTTTAAACCTGAAACTTTCTGAGCTTCAGATAATGCCTTGCACAACTGGGTTCAATTTACCTCTAATTAAAGTCCTTTGCATACAAGGTTAGTATTAAACTCTCTTCAGCATTCAAACATCACAAATATCTGGTTATATTTTAAAAAACGAAATATCCCAAAATTTCATTGGTAAATATATTAATATTTATGTTTTAACTGACTTTACAGAAATATATATGGAATGAGGCATTTAAAGCTTTTTTATGATAAACATTTACCTCCTTATCTGTGGTCACTGAAGTGAGCGCTATGGTCATCTCTCCATCAGAAAACTCCTTCAACTCCTTAGTCAGCAGCTGCTCCAAGTCTGCATCCAGTCAGCACACACAAACAGACTAACAGTTATATAAAACACACAATTTCATGACATACAGAAAAAAACACAAACATGAGTGCCTTCTCTCTGTTCTCTCTTTTCACCAGTCTAAATGTAAACATTTAATCAAGGTCTAAAAATTGTTTGCTCACATTTAGACTATATGTAATTGTTTAATCAACGCCTGCAATTTTACCACAGTAGTTAGTAAATCATTCACATTTAATGAAAGGCAACATCGACATTTGGGACTATGATCATGTGAGCTACTTCTAATTCAAGTATTTAAAATGTTGTGCTGTCCATGATCCACCAAATATTTCCAATTCTTCTCACCAGGGGAAATACGTTTAATCAATGTCTACAAATTGTCGGTGGAAAAACATTCGATTTTGAATCTATTTTGACCAAATTTCACCGGGTGAAATGTGGTCTTGTGTTCAATTAAAGTGCAGCTGCTCTGCATGTTTAAATACCTTGTAGCTTTGCTTCATCATGTTGACCTGCCATGACATCACTCCATTGCTCCAAGGATCTCGTGAGCTCCTCCAGTTGTGATGACCGTCGGCCATGTTTGATCCACAGGGCGTCACTTTGCAGCCGCAAGGCCTCTGCAGGCACACAAACACATATCACTCTTGTTCATAAGTTCATGGAAGTTTAATGATAAAGCTCATCATGACAGTATACATATTTGATCGGGTTGTTGATGAATTTCTGCTCATCTACAAGCACGAACTTCTGCTGTAGGGCAGTGCCACTTTTTGTCTTAAGCCAAGAATTAAGTGTCATATATGATGAATTATATATTATCTCCTTTTCTGTTTCATGAGTCTGTTTCATTTAGTTAATTAACATTTTTATTTTGAAATGTGGGTGTTATATTTATCTACATGTCAGGCCACTGTATGGCTAGTATGGCCAATGGCTAGTTCAGTATATAAACCCATGAAAAGTTCTACCTGTCCTCTGATAATATTTTTCTTCAGACAGAGCTTGAGCTATTGGCCTCTTTAGGAATCAATGAACCTGAAAATGCTCTGTCCAAAGAACATAGAACTACACACAGTATTTCACTCTGCTCTAATCATCTCGCTTTTTCTGTCTGTGTCTCTGGACTTTACTTTGTCTCCTCTCACTCCATCCCCTTTAATTCACTTTTACTCCATCTGTACATCACAGTGAGAGACAGCAGAGAAGAAAAGCAGCAGAGCGTTATTGAACAGACATCAGTCATTTCTCCTGCCCAACCTTTACACAGTTGCTTAACATTAACAACTGGAGTACCTGTTTGGCAGGCTGTTTAACGGACTTAATAACACACACATGCACACACACACACACACACACACACACACACAGAAAATGTACTACTCCATCTCTTTTTTTATCTCTTAGGTGCTACTGATGTACTTTGAATTACATAAAATGTATGTTATGAATCGTTTATATTATTTTACTCAAACCAACACATATATACACACATTCTGTAGTGAGATTATAGTTTTATCTCTCTCTCTCTCACACACACACACACACACACACACACACACACACACACACACACACACACACACACACACACACACACACACACAGTTTGGTTCTCTGCCCCTCTCTACTATAATTTTTTTCTATTATTGCCTATTATCCCTTTCAAACATTTACTTATGCCTTTTTGATTTCTTGTAACTTTTCTTACTTTAGTGGGAAAATATGACTAACCTGGGAAAAAAAGAAACAACTTAACAGACTAAACTAACTTAAATAAAAAAAAGAGTCACACTATGGAGACTGTGTGCCTTTCTGCGCTCTTCCTTACTCACACTCACCACCCCTCATCTCTCTCTTTCTCCATCTCTCCTGGTGGGTGTTAAGCGAGTCATGTCAGGGGATTTGTGTGTGTCCTCCTTCATCGCCCCATTACTCCCCCTGGGGGGCGCCTGCGCCTCCCTCACCTCCGAGAGTCTCCCCTAGCGCTGCTCCGATGTGCTCTGCTGCCTCTTGAAGAATCTCCCTGGCGACTGTTGTCACCGCAGACGATGCCCCATCATCCCCTGCGTCCTGCTGCCCGTCGTGATGGACCACTCGCAGGATGCTGGACTCCAAAGTGTGGTACTGAGAGCTGGGAGAGCGAGAAGATGGGGGTGAAGGAGATATGGATGGCTGCAGGGCAAGGAGCGATGATTGTGAGGCATTTGCATAAATACAACTCCCCTTTGGGTCATGAGTGATGAACAAACGGAGGCCTGAAATACACACCCAAACATACTTCCAATCTCAAATCAACAAATACAGTATTCTCAGCCAGAACCCACTGTGTGTGCATATGTTAGTGGTCTGCGTGTGTGTGTTTCAGTATCACCTGTAAACACATTAATCAGTGTTGGTCCAGTGAAATATAAAACACCCTAAATTCTTAAGATTTTAATAACTTCCCCAGTGTCTTATCTGTAAAGCCCTTAAGGATTAGCTGATGTTATCTACAAACTGACCTGGTGTGTGTGCTTTGACATGATTTGCATATGTGAGTGCGTTTACCCATCTAGCAGTCCATCTCTCAGCAGCGTGAGTGAGAGTTTTCTGGTGTGATGAAGCTTCATGAGGTCTACATCCTCCCTCCAGAGCAGCGAGCTCTCACAAATTTTCACCCTCTGCAGATACCTCACTGTCTCCCCCGGCAACACAGCATCACATCGCTGGCCGCACAGCACTGGCACGCACACTCCACCTGAGGGTTCCTTCTGGATCAATATAAACATATAAAAATGAAAAAAAAACAGGCTTGGAATCAGATGTTCCCACAAAGTTAAGCAACTAGTAGGTTTTATTTAAATTACATAAAAATGGAAAATATAAATGCATTATGGTATGAGATTAGTACAGAAAACTTAGGAGGATGAACGTAGGAGGATGAATCTCTACAGTGAACTGAAAGACATTTTCATAGTGGACTTTGGTGCAGTTTGTTTTTCCACCCTAATGCCACATTGTTTATTTGCAAATGTTCCCAATTTTTTAATGATTGACTGAAAGGTGTTTTGGAAAATAGTGCAGTACTCTGAAAATAGAAATGGCTACCACTGTACATGAGACATTAACACAACTGTTACTCAGTGCACCATCAATGGACAAATACACAAATGAAATGGAGGAGCTGCTCACACTTGGAAAAAAAAATCATTGTGGATGGTAGTGAAACAGCTCCAGCAAGATCTATGAAAACAAAACAATTACTATCATATTTCAGGGAAAATATTTGGATGTCTACTTGTGAAGTTAAATTGGCTGTGACAGTCCCATGTTACATGTATTGTATCATTTCCTGTCAATAAAAACAGGTTAAGTATGTTTGAATTTTTGGACACTATCTGCTAAAACAATACTATGACATTTAGTATGTAGTATATACTATATGGAATTAGTATATAGTATGGATTTGGGACACAATGCAAGTTGAGGGCTGACAGTATACATTCACTTCATAGGAGTTGACCTTAAGTCATAAATGGAGAACAAATGCACACAAACAGAAAGAATTCATGTTACCTGGCTGAGGTGTAATGCTAAGCACAGTGTTGCAGCCACAGTGTCAACATCTGGTTCTGGTCCGCCTAAAACAGCATGGATGCGATCCTCTAATGCATCTGCCTGGAAACACAAACATACAATGTTGCTAAATGCCCTTTTAATTTCTTGATAAGCTTGACGTGACAACATTCAGATACGAACTCTCTTTGATTTCAACATCCAACAAAGGGAGCAGGTGACGGTACTGCACAACATTGTTTTGATTCGATAGTACTACTTAAAACTCCTTCTGCCAGCATGACTGTGTTAGATGACTGCAGCATTTTGAAACCAACAGTATGCATTAATAATCAAAGGTTTAGCTCATGCTTGAAAGAGAGTACTATTCAATATGAACTACACTAGTGGCAAAATCAGTTGTAACAGAGAATCAATGGTCTAAATTAGCAAGATAAACTTTTTCACTGCTAACTCAGTGAAAAACAATAGCACGCTTTATAAGAAAAGGGATGAGTTCCATTAATTTCACTAAACAATGCAGACAAACACTCCTCATTTGGGTTAAGTGGACATTAATGACAGCTCCATTACTGTGATTTAACATTCATCACTGGGTGAAAAAGGCAGAAAATTAAGTTTCTCCCTCCATTCATTGACTGGGACTCTTGGTATTAGATTTTAATGGAGCAGATATTTTATGAAGCCATTCCTGACTTTCATAGCCTGATTCCAACATTGGTATTTGCATAGATTTACATGGGGGCACACATCCAAAGGTCAGGTCTCTGGACATTCATCATTTGTCTTTGTGAGAAAAAAACTCCTAAAAAACATCATAATAGAAATCAGCAAATGACATGAATCCTCATTTATTGCACTTAAAGGAAAACAGGACAATCATTTTTGTTAATTGGAAACAAAATTCAACCATCCCCAGCTTGCACTGGGTGTTCGTTGTCACTTGAATGTTTTATCTTTAAAAGATAAGCTGACTCACTGCCCTGAAGCCTGCACCATTAATCAAGAAGCAAAATGTGGATACAATGAATATCCAGTCTATCTGTAGCTCATCTTAATGGGCTTGTCGGATGCTGTGATGGGCGAGGATGGGGCAGTGGAGAGGAAGCAAGTTTACAGAGAAAACACAGGTAGGAGGCCTTGACTATTCATGTTTCCTGGTTAGATTCTTTCAGGTAGCCCAAACTGGCAACCTCAGGGGCACACGCTCATTTGTGTCACTCTTTACTCTTTCCTTTTAAAAATATACAGACATTGGCAGCTGGTTTTGCATGTGATGAAGCTCATTTAACCCTCTTAACACAGGCAGAATACTTTACCAGTGGTTGTGTATGTTTTAGCCTATTTGATACAAATCGCATGCTATGTTTACAGTACTGCAGTCCAATTTGTAAAGAAGACGATATGTTTTTAGATTGATTTCCTCCTATCACAGTGAACAATCTAGCATATAGTTTTGCTAGAAAAATGCTGTTGCATTAAAGAGGTGCCAACATTATATCATTTACACAACAGTCTGCACCTGCAGAGCAGTAGAGCATTGTTCATATTCATGCAATGCTGTTGGAATATGAAACCTGGAAACAAAACCATTAGCAAACACATACATTGCGAAAAGGATCATATTTATAATATTCATATTTATAAGGAATTCCAAAAATTCCAAAAACAATAATCTCCTTCACGTGGCAGATCAAAAACTGCAACAGCCACTACTTTCTTTGTCTGTAAGTGCAATGCTGACACATTTGCAAGTCTAGTCTGCTGCTATAAATCTCCTGTCCTATAGGTGATGCAGATAAGTATGTGTAGAGTTGGTTTCCCAGTGACTGAACAGCCTTTCCTTTTGGATGATCTGCAGATGGATAGAAGTTATTGAATGAGTCAGTGTGTGAGTTATGAGTAAGTTACAAGCCAGTTCCATGAGATGCTTTTAAGGAGACTAAATGTTAACTGATGGACTGACTATTTTTAAGCAGATTTTAAGTTTTTCCGCAAGTCAGTTTCATACTATATAGAAACTAATTATGTCAAAGGCTCTCTTGAAAGTAAAATCGGTCAGCAGCAATGCCAATGTGCAGTTAATGTGTTAAAACATTCAAAACATGGTGTTTTGAGCCCCACAGACTGCAATGACCTTGTAACTTTTATTAAATTGGGTAACTGTGCTTTGTTACATTAAGTATCACTCTGGAAGCTTAGCTAACACTTAGCACATTTGTTGACATAACAAATATATAATGGAGTCTGGTGATTTAAGGGAGGGATGAATAAAGTACTGAACAAATGCATACGAAGTGGAGTTAGTGTTTGGGTTCTGTTCATGAGGCCTCATCATCGAGGCCAGGTGGACAGATGAAATGAGAAGAGAAGAAATGAGAGGCTAAAGCACAGAGATGGAGGGGAAGAGAGAGGTTAGAGTCTATAGATAAGACTGAGAATGAGAAAGGAAGCATTTTAGTGAGATTGGAGGAAGGAGGGCAATGAATTCAAAAAGGCTTAGGAAAAAGGGGGCTGAAATATAGGGAGTATGGGCAGTGGAGTTATAAGTCACACATGCAGAAGAGGTGAGGGGAAAATGGGAGCTATACAGGTGAAGAAATGTGATAGGGAGAAGAAAGAGAAACAAGGAGGAAGAAATTAGATAAGAGGGAGTGAAAATGTGAGGCAAAGAAGTGGAAATGGAGGGAGAAAACACTATTAAGAGGAAATTGAAGGGAGGAACAGAAAGAGGAGGTGTGTGAGAGAGCTAGAAGGAGAGGGAGAAGAAGTCTGCAGCCCGTTCCTTCATAGGAGGAAGAGAGAGGGAGAATAAATCAATACTAGATAGAAAGGAAGCGATGCATTAGTAGGAGAAAAGGCTACTCTGTGTCTGTTACACTGCAGCGGGAGAGTGTGTGTGTGTGTGTGTGTGTGTGTGTGTGTGCATGAGCATGCATTGGCCATCTGATATCCTTCAATCTGAGTGCTCACTGCTCTCCCTCTGAGCTCTATCTCCCTGTCTCACCACATTCAACCCCTCTCTTCTCCTCTCTCCTTTTGCTCATCACAAGCCAGGTTTGGAATATATCATGGATCTTATTTAGATGCCTGACTGCCGCAATGTAGATTTACTCCCTTATACCAATTGCTCCTTGTATAAAAGCTGTGGGGCGGTTAAATACAACCTTTAAATGTATTCTAAAACAGTAAATGTTTACATCTTACCATTGGAGCAACTGGAGCCTGTCCAAGCATTTTAGTGTGAAGTCAAGGAAACACTTTGAGTTTTTTAATCATATCTCTATGGGAGTGTCAATTACACCTGAACTGCATGTCTCTAGACTGTGAGACAAAAGTGAAGCACCCAGAGGAAACCCTCTTAACACAGGCAGAAGACAAAACCTCCACAGAGGAAGGACCAGAATGAGAGGGAAGTTCATCTTTCTGCGTCAGCCACTAAGCCACAATACCACCATTTACATAATATACAACCATACATCTACACGTTTTGGGAATATTTCATTTTCATTACATCTAATGCATGCCCTGAAGTATAATTTACACCATTTGTATTAGAAAAAAAGAATGTGATTTGTGTGAAATATGTTTAGTGGAACAATCACCATGTTATTCATGCAAAGAAAGATAGACAATTAAAAAAGGAGACTCCATTAACTTATGAAAGATGGTATCAATATTCTGATGAAGAACATGTCAGTGTGCAAATTAGTTTTTTTTTAACTTTTCCTTTTGGTTCATTGATGCCAATAAATACTTTTCACAGCAGGAATGCATAGAAAGGCAGTGAAGCCAATTTGGACCTCTTTTACCTAGCAATTAATTTTATGTCTCAACTATTATGTGCTGTAGTAAACATTTATTGCAATGAATAGTAACAAATGTTAGTGCACCCTAGACACACATAGGGTTTCACAATTACCTATTCTTTTTAAGACGTTGGATTTATCAGATTTTGGTACTAAGCACAAAGACAAAGCCCGAATCAAATTAAAACACCTTTTTAGGCATGATTGTGTAGGTGTGTTTGTGTGTGTGCATGTGGGTGTAGTAATGTGCAGACTGAGAAGGACAAATGTTGGAAGTCCACTCAGCACATTGCTCCAGCTCTATGCCAAATGATAAGATAGTGAAGGAGGGAGAACTGTGGAGCTATACAGAGAAAAACTGACGGAGAAAGAAAGACAGTTTCAGTAAGCACTAAGAGCCAGGCCAATTAGAGGTATGGATGTTCTGGACGGTGGCCATCCAGAGAGTAGAGAGAGAGAGAGAGAGAGAGAGAGAGAGAGAGGGAGAATGACAGAGAGTAGAGAGTGGTCAGCAAAAGAGAAGTGACTCATAAAAGTATTTAAGAGCGAGAGATAAAGTGTGTCTGTGTGCACGGGTGTGTGCGAGATAAAGAAATGGTGGATAATCACGACATGTGTTACACCTTATCTGCAACCTCCATGACACTCATCAGTTGCCCCCCTTATCACTCAATTACCCGGCTGTGCTCTGATCTGCGGATTTGCTTCTTTGATATTTTCTTCTCCTCGGCTTTCCCTATGTTTACGTGAAGTACATCCCAGATAAAAGCTCTTATCCTCTTTAAATGTAATTCCAGACAGGCCGTACCACGTGCACGTTTATACGGTGCTGACAGACACCTGTTTACATAAATAAACTGAATATTCTGAATACAGTAGCCTGGCTGAAAATATGATTCATCAATATTAATAAAGCAAATACAAGCATGAACACTGGGTAATATCAACAATGTATCAAATACAGTAACAGCATATTGGTGTACATATCAACAAATGTTCTCCAGTGTCCCATGTTTTACTATTAATTACTGCACACTTCCTTGCCGTTTAGTTAATAACATATAAGTGATGGTGTGTACAAAAGCTGATTTAGCAGTTTGGACTTTCTGAGCTTTTGCATGCTCAGACAATATATGTTATACAAGACACCTTATCCTTTGGGTGACTAACAGTACAAGGATTTGCACATAAACAATATTTCATCTGCTGGAGAAGATTAGGAGATAATCTTGGAAAAGCTACTAAATGGACTTTAAGATGAGATTGTTTTGTCTACTGCCGTTTGCAAGTTCAAGAGTGAATGTCTTTGAAGTGCTCCAAAAGAATGCTGATGAAGATCATGTAATGTGATCAAAAGCTCTGGTGCTGTACTACACGGACCTTAAAGTGAGATTATTGAGGCCATGAGTTTAGGATTGCATTTATTTATATCCAGTTGTAGAACAACATCAGTTCATCATATATGCATGTGTTTGAATGTAAAAACACATGTGAATAGATGTTTGTTGCATCTGTTTGTGGGTGTATGTGTGTGTTTTGTTTTCCCACCCCTTTATAATGCATGAAAAACAGAAAGAAGTTGACTAAAAAACCCAAACAGCAAAACCATTAATATTTAAAGTCACTGAATAATAGTGTACGCTCTTCAGTGGCAGACAGAAGGAGACAGAGTTGTCTCTGATCAATTCCTAATATTGATAGTTGCCAGGTCATGTTCTCATCAGAGAGAAAACACATTAAACTCAGGTATTAAACTCAGCCAAAATATAAATGCCAAGATGCAGTAGTGCCTATATCAACTGGGCACTGAGTCATCACAAATATATTCCTTGGAGGGGGTAAGAATATATGTGTTTACAGCTCAAACCCTTTGAAAGATACTGTCATGGCCATGCACTGCAACATATGGTCATGCCATTTAAACAAGCACATGTAGAAAGAGCCGTTTTATGGGCCCTATAGCCCATAGCCTCAAGGCATGTGCAGCATCCATGAAAGGCTCCCTGATGTGAACGTCTGTGCAAGTGTTGCAGTGCACTCCTGACAGACTAAATGTATACAAGTCAAAACTGTATACAGAAATGTAAAAAGAATAGAACCAATAGTATATGTATAATATGCAAGTGTGCCCCAAAGATCCACAGCCATTTAGTCTATATAAATTACGTTGTTTAGTATTTGTATGGGGCCTTTTTGTTTAATTTATGTGTTAACAGATAGGCTATTCAACCCTGGATCAAATGAAAATTATGAGCCAGTATCTGCAAAGCAACCAGATAGCAGAGAAGGACAGCCTCTGGCTAAACTTGTTGATGTCTGGCTTCCCCCTCATTAAAAATCAGCTCCTCATTCAAATTCACACTGATGTTCCTGCGAACACAACGAGCTTATTGTACGGGGCCATGCACGCCTTCCTTTCCCCTGTACTGCCATATTGTCGATCTACAGGTGCTGGGGGGGGGGGGGGGGGGGGGGGCGGGGCCCCGGGGGCCGGGGGGGGGTTTTGCCGTG
>JAVQJL010077879.1:0-19690 GCA_036024295.1 Nannoperca obscura
ACACACACACAAACACACACACTCACACACACACACACACACACACACACACACACACACACACACACACACACACACACACACACACACACACACACACCTCACCTGATAATAGCGAACATGGAGTTGAAGTTCTTGCACTCTCTGCAGTGCAGGGCAATCTTGATGAAGTGTTTGATGGTCTTCATTCTCTTGAGGGCGTTGGGCTCCTTCAGGATCTCAGTGGCGACCCAGAAGGTCTCCTGGTTTATCACCTCCTCAAACTGTTTGAGATTACCACTTCCAATCGAGGAGTCTAGTTTAAACAAGTCATCCACGTACCTGGGAACCATGCCAAAGACGTTAAAATAGACCTCATAATAATGATCATTTCTGAAACATCAACATCCTGTAATGCTCAATATACCACCAGCAGTTTTATTTCCTCTTATTTTCTTGTCTGAGCGTATTTCCTTATATTTTGTCTCGACTGTAAAGCATTTGTTAAAGTTAGTTTTTGAAAACTGCCACACAAATAAAGCTATTACAGTCATGAGGACCAATTAAAGTGTCAAACAACTACATACTCTGTGGACTCGATGTTCCTGAAGAGTTCAAAGTCTCTCATGGAGAGCTGCGCAGCCACCTCCATGGTGCTGAGCTGCAGCAGGGAGATCTGACTCTCTCTGAGGAGATCCTGGGCATCCTCGTCCGAACACAACGTCTCCGTCTCCATATTGTTCTTCAGGTAGTACCTACAGGGGCGAGAGCAGAGGGAAAGGAGATACGTGTGGGTGTTACAGCAAGAAAAGTTTTACAGAGGGAAAGAGTTTAGCTGGTCCTGCTGTGGAGTCAGACACATGAAAACTAATGCAATGATGGCGTTAAGAAACTATATTTCTGAAAATCCCCTACGAAGGTATTCATTTGTAAAATTCTCGGATATCCCCAGACTTAAAGAGTGTATAATATTTGAGAAAACCCATGAGTAACACAAATCCTGCAAAAACAAACAACCAAATGAGAAGATGAATAATGAGGTCTAAGCCTCCGAGTCTGAAGACTGGCAGGGGGGATTAACCGACAATAATTACAAAGGGTACAGGATATGCAGGATGTAAAATACTTTAAAAGTGACGTCATCGTTGTGTATTTTAAGAGCAGTAGGTACTAGATCTGCAGTGTCCTCAGATGCTTTAATGTAGACTGCAGAGGCAGACCGGTGGGTGGATGCAATCCAGCTTTTCAGACAGCTGTAACTTTCTGTACAAGCTTTAAAAAATAAAAAAAAAGAAGCCCACCAGATAAATCTCTTGAATGTTCCTCTCATTCACGTTTCATCTTAGGAGCGCACATTTTCTGTCTCCAACTTAAGATTAGTTTGAGGAAAGGGAAGAAATATTCTTTGGTATTGATAGATTACGACCAGATTTTACTTTGGGATAAAGAAGGGGAGGGACAGAGTGCGAGAGGAGAGAGGGGCTCTCAGCAACAGAGAGGTAAGAAAGATGACAGGTGCATGAGTGAGAGGGGGAAAAAAGAGCCATTTCTCTTCAGGCTCGATCTTCCAGCAGCAGGCCATCTCTCTTACCTCGTTATGTGCTTCTATGTTTATAAATCTAAAACCCTCCACCCCCTACTTCCACTCTAATGGAGCTGTAATGTGGTCATCTGGGAATGCAGCACCATAGCGGTCCGCAGACCAACAGCCCTCAGGGGGCAAAGTGTTGGCTTGGACGTGACTCTAAATTGCCCTCTGTTACTCTGCCAGAAGAGCTGCAGAGAAGAGCAACTAAACCGAGCAGATGTGAGGATGTGAGGAGAGAAGATCAAGCTGGATTTACATTTAGCCTGAAAGCAGAGAAAATGACAGGACATGAGAGGGGACAAGGGGAGAGGAGATGGGAGGACACAAGAGAAGTGAGACGAGATAACGGGGGGGACAAGGGGACAAGATGAGAGGAAAGGAGACGAGGAGAGGAAAGGAGACGAGATAATACAAGAAGTGGGGAAATGAGAAGAGAGGGGGGCACAAAGACAAGACAAAAGGACAGAAGTGGAGACAAGAGGAGAGGAGACCTTTAACAAAACCTTTGAATTAAATGAATAAACTGAAGAACCGTGAATCAAAAAATAACAAATAAACATAAAAACACATACAATCCTGTACACATGGAGATGAGAGTAAACGAATGACGGACAAAGTGGTGCTAAATAAGAACTAAGCGAGGCAAAGTCACTGGACCCAAGCCAGTGTAAATGGCCACTGGCGGTTGTGTGTGTGCTGTGCACTGGATCTCCTACAGTAACTGCATCTATATGTGTTTTGGCAGCGTGAACAAGGCTTCCTATTGGCTTAGCCTGTTCCCTGTTAGACCTTCCTGTCAATCATCAGCTGCAGAGAGACAGACAGAAAAAGAGAAACAGGGCTGAGATAAAAATTTGCCTACAGCGCCTGATTAATATAACTCCTGCAAACTGTGCTGAATACATACATTTACACTGACATTTCACCATGCATATGCATATTGCAGATTATCAATATGTAAGTAATGTCACCAAGACACTGTGTTAAGGAAATTTTTTATTTTCTATAAAGAAAAGAGGAAGTGAAGAAACAAGTGTTAGAAAGAGTTTTCTATAGATGTTGCTTGTTCATACCTTTACAGTTAAACCAACCAATATCTCACAGTAAGGCCATTTTCCCGCATGTGCAACTCAGCCATCCATCAAAAACACAGGAAGGGTGTTACCGTAAGTGTCTTCTGGGCGAGCGAGTGCGTCTCTGAATGTGTGCGACTCTGTCCATACATAGACTTTCTTGCTGAGAATGTGTGTGTGTAGATGCATGTACGTAGAATCGACGAAAACAAATTCAGACGGTTGTGTAAATCCGGTATATGCATGTCTTTATGTGTATAGATGTGTGACTGTGTATAAGAAGGTGACTGAATCTATATCCTCGTACATGCCTGTGTGTGCGCGCGCGTGGGTGTGCGTATGAATAATTCCAGACGTGCCCCGCTGTCTGCTGAGGCCTCCGCTCCTGACAGAGGATGAAATATTCATGCTAACCTAGTTGGGAGGGGACTGATGAGGGACCACGGGAGACCGGGGGAGAGGGAGAAAACTGTGAAGTCAGACTTAACGGCTGTGGTCCAGTTATCCTTCATGTCCTGCTAACTTTCATCTTAAAAGAGAATGTGTCCGGCGTGAAGAAGAAGCGCGAGGTTCCACAGACTGGGACAAAAATATACCGGCAAAATAAATACACACACATCATCACCGCACAAAATGCTAAGTGTCTTATCTGAGTGATGTGGAAACTTCTGAGTTGTGTCCACAACAAAGTGAATATTTGATGAGAAACAAGTTCAAACATTAAAGAAATCCCTGATCCCTTGGACTTGTGAAATATCACTGCAGCACTTAACTATCATCACACGCAGTTCACTGTGAGCTGCTGACTTTTGTTTATTAATGGGACAAACTGCAGCTCGTGTTCTGCTCAGTAACGACTAAAAATGTTCCCCAGCCCTTTCATGCGGCAGCACCACTTGATTTATCACCCCACTGAACTGGGACAGTGGTTCTGAATCCTGCTCCTCAGCACCTGGAGCCCTGCTGGTTTTGATTTGAGCCATTTACTCAGGAGCGGATTTACAACTCGGAAATGGTAAGTGGATTCACTACATCACAGAGTAGCACCCTGTGTCCGCGGGAACAGGGTCGAGTACCACTGCTCGAGGAGAATTCAATCAATATATATATGTATACATGTACTGTACGTTATCGACTATCTAGTAGAAAACTCATGCTCTAGCTAAAATTCATGTACTGTAGTTTGAAGTCTGGAGCTGCTGTGCTAGTAGTGATTTGGGAAAGATGTGGAATCGGATTACATTTTTGTACAGTACAGGGCTAGAAATATATTTACAAAATAAAGCTCACAGCAGGATTCTTCCGGCTGCTTTCGGTCCAAGATTCCCCCCGTGGATCTGATGTAAATACACGTCCATGCCTTTTTACCGTGACCAACGTGCTCCTTCGATCCAGGACATCTTGTTACTTCCTGGTTTATTAAAGTGTTCTTGTTTGTTGCCTTGTGTACTTCAAGTTGCAGAGATAAAAACAGTCTCATATCCGCCACATGCGGGCTCACTTTGGAGAAAAAAGCTTAGCCATGTGCATCTTAAAACACCGAATGAACTTTAAAGTCGACAATTTGTTTAAGTCACTAGCATTAGATTGTCCAAAATATCATTCTTGTGTTTCTTACCTGCCGTTGAGCTGAATCCGATCAGCCAGTTTGGAGAGCTGGTCGGGCAGGCGGCGCTGTTTTATGACTCCCTCGGGGCTAACTGATACCTCACAGAGGGAGTAGGTCTCGGGTGCCGTTATGAAGCCGAACTCATTGACGGTGTGGGCGACCACATCCTTGGCAGTGGTGTCCTTACTGATGATGATGTAGCAGCTCTGCTGGTCGGCCTTGAACACCCGAATCACCTGGTCCGGGATGTCTGAGAGTGGAAGAGAAAGAAAAGGGGAGAGCTGTCAGTGGCCAATTAGGGTTGGGTGAGATGATGGTTCCAGTATGTGGAGGTCAATACTGTAACAAATGCCAGTAATGCAATAAAACTAAATGTAATAAAGTCTACGACAATAATAGTGCTTTTAGAGTTATTTAAAAGCAGTTTTGTAATTTTGGGCATTTATCTTTGTCTGAGTAATTTACCAATAATGTGATCGTTATGAAATAAGGGCTTTGCCAGTAATGCCATAACTGTAACCATAGACTGTACTTGTAGGGCATCAATGACAAACATTGTCAATGACAATGTATGTACACAAAACGTGTACACACGCCATGACCAACGACAACACAGGTTACACATCTGCAGCCTTTTAAAGCCTCACGTGAAGCTCGAACAAGATAAAGAAACAAGGACACATGCACTTCGAAGAGGAAGGGAAACAATAGGGTGCGGGGAGCTGCGTAATAATGGCAGAGGCAGCAGGTGAATCACACTGAACACGCATGTGGGGTGAGAGACAATCTACCTGGATGCCCACACATTATCATCTCTCACTTTCTTTTGGTTGATCTGGTCACACTTTAGTTTTTTAGTGCCGTCTTTCCTCATTCAGTAATTAATCATTTAAACTTAAATCATTTAATGAAACACATTATGTAACGTACCATTTGGAAGCTATGAATGGAACAGTGAATAATTCATAAAAAAACAATAAAACTGCATCATCTCCCACAATGACTCTGTTTTCCTGCGTTAGATGACGAACTGTATTATTGTTGTATTATTGTATTATTGATTTAAGGCAATATCCAAAAGTAAGAAGCCACAATAACAGATTCCTGGTGCAGCTGATGCCGGAGCAGCTGCACGCGTGTCTCACACAATGCCGTGTGTTAAATAATGGAAATGCTCTCCCCGAGTGAAATACTGCATTAAAGTGTTTGAGTAAGGAAGAGGGAACGGCCCATTAGCGCCGGGCAGCCAAAGAGGTCGATCACATCAAATGGAGGGAGATCACAAAGAGATCATGCAGGAAAAAATTAAATAAATAAAAGGTCTGTTTGACTGATGAGCTTGTTCAAGTGCATGTTCTCACGCACGCACGAAATTGTTGAAGTTAAATACAATAACTACGAAGTAAGAGTGAATGCTGAACATTAATAACCTCTGCCTGTTTAAAGATCCTGCTGGTGTGTGTGAATGTATGTGTACGGGCTTCACTGTATTTTCAGTATCTGTGATGTATGAATGAAAGATGGGAGTTAGCATCAATCTGGATTTGTCCCCGTGTATACATGTTGCTGTTGCTTTTCGTTTCGTTTCTGCATATGCTATTTTGACAGGAATGCATTAATGCATGTCTTTTTTTTTCATTTACCCATATTTGATCATTTCTGCTGGCAGAAATATATGTACCTTGAATCCATATTTAAAGCACTTCACAGACTTCTTGATTTGAATGCAGGCATCCATATGTTTATCCACTTTGAATATGGTGTGAATTCGACTTTGTCTTTTCTTCTTTTGCATTTAGCGGTTCCTGGAATGTGGACATATTAATGTTTTGATTTATCTTGGCTATGAATGCCCTCTCTGTGGACTGTGAACTTATTGATTTAAATCACATGACATATGCAGAGTGAAATGATTACTGTAATTTTATCCTGAAGAAGGCGACATTAGCAGACACACAGATTCTTAGAATCAAAAATACAAAGATTGCATGTGAGGAATAAGCGTGTGGCTCCCTCCATGTTTTCTGTGTTGAGAGCTCCTCTCTGTTTATGTGCAGCGGGGTGGTGAAGGTGGGCAGAGTGGAAGCTAAATGCTTTGTGTCTCATTAGCTGTGATTTGTGAATAGAGTGTGGGAAGCTCTCTGCTAAATAGCTGGCTATCACATCCGGAGGGGGCGGGGGGGCTTAATCACATTTAATCCACTGGACGAGCTGCGACCCGAGCTGCACACAAGAGGACAAACGCTGCCCATCCAGCCAAACATCCAATAAATTATCAGCTTTAATAAGGTATCATTCATCTTCATCAACACCAGAGTATATATCTATGGACTGAAGCCAAAGGTCCCGATTTCTAAACAGAAAAAAGAAAAAGGGTCTTGTGTTTTTGCAAACACAGCACTAAGAGAAGCTACACACTACCCACAAGCCTCTGCCTCCTTTTTACTGTTTGCCAAAGCTTTTCCCAGTCACTCCATCATACAGTCGGAAGACATAAATCCCATGTGAAAGCACACAGAGCAGAAGAGGGCAGGGCATGATGGAGGTGCTCAGAGGAGAGTAGTTTGGGTTAAACACCAGAGGTCTAATAAATAACAAAAAAAGTCTTGTAATGTAGTGTGTCTTAATGCACTTGTTAGTAGGATGTTTCATTCATGAACATCCTCATAAGCGCTTAAGCCTTAAAGGATGCGGCTGGCATTATTCTATGTTTCTATTATCATCACCGCTCCCCCTGAAGAGACTAAAACCAACAATGAATGTATCCTACTAACAGATGTGTCCGTAGCCAGAGCATGACGCTTATTATGTCTCTGCGTGATTAAAGTCAGTTTGAGTCCAAAAACTTTAAAAGACACGCGATGAAGCCGTAGGGTCGCGTTAGGACAAGATCATGTTCGGAAGTCAGATAAGGAGACTGTATGGAAAGAAGTTCTGTATTTATGTAGACGGGGAACTAACAGAATCTCCAGGATTCGTGCAGTTTTATTTTTTAAGAGTAAAATGCAAGTACTTTCAAGGTACCTATGCCAAAACCTTTCAGACCATTAATGCCTTTAATTATTACTATAAATGCCAGGAGACAACAAACAAATATGCCGCTGGGATCATTTCATTTGAAATATTGAAAAATTTTTGGTTTACAGATGAAACACCAAATTCTTTTGACATACAAGCATTTATATTTGAATTCAAGCGGATAGCGTACCTTGAAAACTATAAAAATTAAAGCATTTTCCAAACTTTCAAGAGTTTGCACGAACCCCGCATTACGTTGAAATAATGCAAAGATGGAGAAGGGGGCACCATCATGAAACCAACGACCCTGAGGTAACCCCTTGAAAAGTAAAAACCGACCAAAATGTCCTTCCTCGGATAATCAAACATTCTCACAAGGATAGATGACGAGGGGAGGAAGTATAAACACAATACAAGACCCAAACCCAGAGCACGAAGGATGCAGTTCATGGATGCAGAGATGCAAAGATTATAGTGGGGAAAATACATTTATGGATTTAAGAAGAAGAAAAAAAAAAAAGGCAAGATGGAGGGCACATTTGGGAGGAATATTTACTGAAGCACAATCAAACAGCAGCACTCGTGGTATTTATACTTACAGTACAGTCCCAGGGCTTGGCAAGCAGAAGAGAGGAAGAGAAAACACAGTGAGTATGAGAAAAAGAGAGTGTGGGAGGAGTACAAAGAGACATAGTGGTTGGAAACATCATGACAGAAGAGAAGAAGGAAGTGGAGTTAATCTGTTCATGTTAAGCCAGAGGGGCCGAGTATGACTCATCATGTCGACACTAAAACATCTGTTTAAAATCACAGCAAGAGACGAGAGAGAGAAAAGGACAGGAGGAACAGTGGGGGATAGAAAAAAGAATGAAGGAAGACACAGAAGAAACTGAGGATCTGAGAGTATGCATGAGACACAAAGACACGTGTAAACAGCAGCCACTGAAGAAAACGCTTCTGCTCTGATATCTGATACCAAATATGTGGTCCCAATTATTGTTTTTCTATTAGTTGATTAATCCTTTAGTGTATGAAATGTTGAAGTGAAAAATGTCCCCACAATTTCCCAGAGCTCAAAGTGATGTCAAATTGCTTGATTTATCCAAGCGACACCAAAGCATAAATTAACTTAAAGCGATATAAGAACTAGCAGCTCATACAGAGAGCAACATGCGACGTACAAATCAGGAAAATCTTGATTTCCTGCTTCTTGTTATTTTATACGAAAGGTTGAGAAATGTCTCTAATACAGAAAACAGATATTTATCATCCAATGGTTCCTGTCACACGACACCTTGAGCACTTGTACCGCTTGCTCGACTCTGATTTATATATTTATTCTAAGATTTTCTCTTTTTTTTGGTTTATCTTTATTTGGCATGTATATATACACACTTTGATTGGTTGCCAATGTACTTTATAACCTGTGTTTTAAAAAGAAATAAAATCTTAATTACTCAGATGGCCACAACATCTGAATGAAACAGATTTCTTATAAAATACAGATTTAATTCAAAAACAAAATCAACCTAAATGAAAGCTGTCTACAACCATAAAGTAAGTTATACCAATCTTAAACAATAACTTAATGAAACTAACACATCAAGATTTTAAATGACCCCAAATCCAGCATCTGGGTTTTGTTTGAGCGGGCTGGTCTCCACTGTACTGTTAAATCTAATGGGGGGGGGGGGGGAACTAAAGGAAACTTGATCTAATGGCGGATGATTAATGAGGCCCAGTACTCTGGTACAACACAACCACATGTGATATATAGGTCTGCAAACTACATGCAGGGGTGTGTAACGTGTGTGTGTGTGTGTTTGTCTGAGAGTGCGTAGCTCTTTGACAAATGGCCGGTGGAATAAATCAGGACCATATTCACTCTCTCGCTCACACACACACGGGGAATGCTTCGTGCAGGTTTGAATAATTACGGGAGCAGAAACGCGTCTGACAGGGAAGGAATAAATAAGTCTTCTGGTCCAGCAGGTTCGTTCTCGTCAGACGGACGCAATTCTGCAACAGCTCTGTGGCACTTCAAAAAGAAAGACCCCAGGCTGTGTGTGTGTGTGTGTTTGTGTGTGTACACCTATGCTAGAGCCCTCCACTTGCGTGTTTTGAGTGAATGAACATGTGTTATTTTGTCAGCACAAGTGAGCATAAGTGTTTTTGAGGAATTTGCCTGCATTACAAGGAGCAAGATAGATAAAAGAGGGGCAACGGAGAGTTTGTGTTCGAGACGACTAAAGACCCACACGACAACGCTACACTTCTCATATGGCTGCTTTATGCGATTGTGTTCGAGGGCGACAGGTAGTCAGTACAGCGTCTCAGTGCATTGGAGTCCTTCACTCCACAAGTGGTTTTCACTGTTCAGCGAAGCCGACGATGAAGTCAAGTGAGACAAACGGCTTCGGGAATGAAGCGCCGAATTGTTTGACACCTGACATAAAGCCACGAAGGTCATAAACTACTTTGAATGAGTGTCGGGAAAGTTTTGATTCCCTTAAATCCAAAGTACTTTTTTAGAACAAAGAATGAGAAACATTTTTGCTCTGATGTGTTAATAAGACAAAATGACAAAGAGTTCACAAAACTACTAAGTACTTTGTAACAAGAAATTTGTTTTGCATGAATGTGCTTCGGTTCGATCGTTTGTTTTCGTGTTTGACTTTGTCTATTTGTGAAGTAAAGTCTGCACTGATATTTTATTTTATTGTTTGGTGACAATCTTTCAGAAAAGTTTGAAACTTCAACAAGCAGACAAAAGCAACAGCGGACGAAAGCATGTCCACAGCTGTGTTCGCACACAGAAACCCCTTGATTTCATTGAGTCAGCACTTCCTTACCAGCGGGGTTGGAGAAGTCCAGGACGCTGGTGGCCGGCTGCAGCAGGTCGGGGCTGCTGGACGACAGGTTGCCGGGGATGGGCATGATGGCCACGCTGTGGCGACACTGCTTGGTACCCACAATGCTGTCGTCCTGAGACTGACCCATGCCACCGTCGCTATGAAGGAAAGCAGGGGACGGAGGGGAGACGAGGGACAAGAAAGAGAAACGGGCGAAAGGTTGGAGAGGGGGAATTGAAAGGACGGTATTAAAAGAAAAAGGGTGAGAGAGAAAGAGAGAGACAAACAGGAAAATTAGATTACTTAATGATCTACAATTTATTGGAGGCTTTGGTTTTGCAGCAGTAGACATTCCCCCCCCCCCAAAATGCCTGAATGTTTTTCCCTTTGTTTTATGAGTTTTAAGCACAAGTATTAGAATGAGAGCGTTTCCTTTCATCTCGAGGTGTTGAGATCTTAACACCATGGAAAAAAATAATATCAGCAGATTCAATCAAAACGTCTACACATGCACAATGAAAACACAAAATATCAATATCAGTATATTTGTCTTTTAATATGCAGCAGTGACACGGCTGAAAACCAACCATGAGACCTTCATGAATGGAAGGAACTGATAAGAAGCATTCACAGATAGAGACACCAAGTTCACCAAACACACACACACACACGAGACAAAGAGACGGGGTATACACGAGCTAATAGAGACACAAACAAGCAAACAGGAGAGCACATATGAAAAGAAATGATAAGTCATAAAGATTTTAGCTCCGTCAGATGTTTTTTCCTGTGACTTTGTCTGTACTTTGTGTTCCTGCTCTTAGCTTTTGAATGAATCTGTTGGTGTTAGCATTCAGCCCTCTGTCCTCTTGTGTGTGTCCAAGCAGTCGGCCATATAATGTGGCTAAACTGGCCTCGAGAGACAGGCGCCTTATTACCGGACTCCTCAGCGCTCTGGGATATGCAAACGTCAACCTTTACATTAATGGGCTCGTTAGTCTGCCTGGATCTGCATACATACGACGGAAATGGCAACTCTTTTGAGAGAAATAGAAAGGTTGGGCATTGTTATTTTCAATAGCCCTGCCTCAAATGATAAATGTGGGTTCCTGAAGGTTGATTAACACTTTCTTAAACAGTTGTGGCAGCTTTCCGCAAGGTTCACAGAGTTCAATTTAAGAATTTTAAAGACCTTTTTAATGTTGCATTGAATGCAATTTAACAACTGTTTCACAGTCACACGAGCAAAAGTATGAAAGTATGATGGACAAACCATTGGGGACGATATGGCCTGGAATTATTCACAATTGTTTTTAGTACTTCCCAACAATATGTAACAATAATTTCTAATAATATAACTAATGAAATTATTGTGAGCGTGACCACAGATAAGTGGCCTAAAATGGGTGGATGGATTAACCAATTAACAATGATTTATTTTGCTAAAATGGACACTTTCCCCATTATGAGACGATGAGCTTCCTAGCTACTGTAGCTAGCAGTAGTCACAGTGCTTGCTGCAATCGGATACAGAGAAAGTGTATACTTCAATGTTTTTTAAGACAGTTAAAGATCTGCAGCTACCCTGTCAATCTAAGACTTTTAAGACCTTTAGCAGTATCTAGAATTGACTTAATGTTTTAAAGTGTGTACATTTATAGCTTTTATAGCATTAAGAACAGAATGAAAGAAAATGGAAGCAATTAGATCTGAAATACGCACACATTTAAATGTTTTGCATATTTTTATAACATATATTCTGCATGCTAACTGTAGCTTTCCTTTAGGTGCGTGTGCCTGTACAGTGTGTACTGAACACGGTGCAGTAAACTGAGCATGGTGCACAACTGCAGGGCTTCCACTGACACAGCCGAGTGCTGCTGTAGCGAAGCCTCTATAATCTTCGAGTCACCAGTCGATAGGTTCAAGGTGGAAGAAAGAGGAGGAAAAACGATGGAAGGACAGTAAAAACAGACATGGGCTGACGAAGAAAATAAAAAAACGGATTACATAACTTGCAGGGTGGTGGATAAAGGAGGAGAAAATGACAAATGTTGGTTTGAAATAAGTATGATACAGTTTTAAAGATGTATTGGGTCACTGAGTCCTTTAAATACGGCGTAGACAAAATGCCTTGACAAGAAAATACATTAAAGATAATTTTAAGTTTTTAGGCGTACAGGTATTTATCTTATTTACTCGAGATGCCAGGTGTGCTGTTTAACATCAAGAAACCAAAACAATCTGTCGCCCGTAACGCTCCTCCCTACTATTCAACAGTGTAAGGAACCAAGGCCTCCTTGATATGTTCTGCAACATCCTTGCAGAATACAATGCATTTAGTTGAATAATCTAGAATCCAGAAAGAAGAGGTGAACACAAATTGACTTGGAGAGTCTGAATGTGAAAATAAAGAGAAGGAACACCTTGACTCTGCAGAAAAGTGGAATTCGTATGTCGAAGGAATTAGCATGAAATCGACAAATGCAGTCCTTTAGCAATGTTGCTGAAGGTCAGTGGTGCTGGTGAGTGTGTGTGTGTGTGTGTGTGTGTGTGTGTGTGTGCGTGCGCGCAGCTGCCTGCTGTGTGCAGGTCTGCAGATGGATACTGAATCAAATGGTTAGTGGATGGGGAGTTATGCAAGAAGTCTTACCCAAACAGGCCCCTGAAGCAGCGGAGACAAACAGGAAGAGAGACGACATTGAAAAGCGTGAAAAAGTAAACAAAACAAAACAAAAGCAGAGCTCTGCTGAAGTGATCCAGCGATACAAGTGCAGCCGAGTGACAAGGCCTCTTGTTTCTCAAACTTAAAACAGCACAAACACACACGTAAGTCGACAGAATACACAACAGCCAAAGTTTGATAATGCCAGCATAGATTGATACACAGCACATGGCAGGAAATTGACGGATCTGAGAGGAAATCCAGCGAGACTATTTGACCTCACTCACAAAAAACAGTCGCGGGATGATCCGTCAGAAAGTAACCCAAAGCACATAAGGATATATAATTTAAGAAACATTTGAAAGAAAACAGAATTATTACATCAAACATGCAGAAATAAAACGGTATCACTTGTACCTACAGAAAGAGAACGTATTTCAGCATGTGGAGCAAATGATGTTTAGGTGAATTGATTGATTTTAACTATTAAGTTTATTTAGAAAAACAAATGAAATGTTAATATCGTCCTTGGTTACAAATAAAATAGTAGAGAAATTGATAAAGTTTTGGCCTGACACTTAATGCTACTCTGCGTTGGAAACTTTTATTCAAGTATCAGCAGTAGTGCAGCGAGCATGCAGTAAAATGAGGACGTCTTGTAGAGTGAATGTTGAGATGCGCAAACACTCAATAACACAATTGTTAATAGTTAAATGCGTCATGATTTAGCACATGTAACTGTATCGCAAAGAAGTAGAGAGGATGAAAATGGCATCATGGGACATGGGGTTACTACTTTATCGTCATCTCACTAAATTACAAAGACTTCTTAGACAAACTGACTAAAGGCTAAAACCTCTGTTTATTGCTTTCCAATCTCTGGAATGTAAATCAACTGGGTTGTTCAATATATGGGATGTGTGTAAAGGTGCATGCACGGGCCCGGACATCTTAATTTGGCAGAAAAACGACTTGTTTATTGCCAGTGTGTCCTTGTCATATAAAATCCTTGTCTGAAGTGAAGCAATGTCAGCCAAGAATGGAAAGCAGCTCCAGCAGTGGTGGTGGTGGTGCATTTGTGTATGAATGCAAGCTGTGCAGGAGCATCTAAATAGGATTTTAAATGGTTAAAAAATGTTATTTTGATTAATTTCGATAACTCGTCAAATGTGTATCGTGTGAGAGAGAAAGTTGTACCATATCAACGATGGTCACAGGCTGCATCCTTGTGAGAGCCAATGTGTCCTTAAATAACATTGTCCTCTGAGCAGCCTTTTGTAAACACACACACACACCCAGTAGACAACTTTACAAGGTTGCTTTCTGTCAAACCTTCATCCTACAACAAGCGCTGATGAATCCCAATTGACCCAAAACACCCGTCTCATCTCCATTCTCATCTCCAGTCCCTTTAATCAGCCATCTATTCCTTTGAACCAAAGAGTGGTTTGAATGGTGCCGACTAGCAAAATAAAAGGCAATGAAAGCCCCCACTCGCTCGATAAATAGAATGCAGCGGAGGGTCTTTGGAAGCGGTGCATCGAGTCTGATCAATGGCCGTGTGATGGCCTGTTGTGCTATGAGACAGAGAACAATCAGTTCTCATGCAAACTGTGCGGCTTTGTGGACGTAATCACTGCAGAGCTGGAAACTCGGAAAAGTGAGGGGACACCGATACGCATGACGGTGTTTGTGTGCGCGTGGGAGCCGTGCTGATGGCTGGCTCTGTAATTAACAGGGCGAGAACAGCGTCTTCTCCCTCGCACACTGACACAGTATGGAGTTTAATGAGGCCTGGAGAGGCATGAAATAATGAAATGAAATCAAGCCCGTATCAGCACGTTACGGGTGGAATATTGAATGTGAGCCCCCATCTGCACAATTGCTTTGAATTGCTCCAGATGCTGCAAGTACAATGGCTGGTAACGGATGACAACGACAATGGTTTGATGATGATCATGATGATGATGATGATGATGATGATGATGATGATGATGCCTTTTACATTTCTATCATTTGGTTGGAACCTAGCGACACTACAACAGCAGAGTGTTTGCTTTCAGACAAGAAGTAAAAAAGCATCTTTTAAGAGCAGTGTCCCTGTAACCATAGCTTGAAATAAGATTCACTTCTGTGTGCAACCACTTTCCAATCAACGTAGTTGAGCGTTTCAGTTCAAGTTTGGGAAAATCTCTGAATTTCCTGCTCATCCAAGCTGCGAGAGGAGGCCCAAATGTGCTCCTCTATCACTTTCTGAGGTGCAAGAAGTGGTTCAGCTCAGCCGCAAATCTAGCAGCTTAAGACTTCTGCTCACACCTCCAGTGTTTTCTGTCGGCAGATGGTCACAGCTTGCTACAATACTGATGCAGAGACGGTAGACAGACCCAGTCAGAGAAGATTGGTGGCCAGCCAGCTTGTTCTAGAGTGGTTTCCACGAAAGGCAAATCCAACAGAACGTTTTTCTTTTTGGCAACTTGGGGGCAGCGAAAAGTGCGGGTTGTGAACACAGAATTGACGTATTATCACCTTTGAAGTTGATATGGTGAGCTTGTTAGCAAACAGTTTCTTATTTACACATCCAGCAGTTGCTGCGCAACATTGTCATTCATTTGGAGTCGTGTTTCCGAGTCCAGTATTCACTCTAATTTAGCTCTGTTTTTGGTCTCTTACCAACTCCTGAGGGAAATATCTGGCTCTTGAGCTGCTAAATGCTCCACTACGCTCATGTGCTAGTCTCTAGCTGTGTCTGTCTGCCATTTGTTGCCGAGCTGCTGCTGTAGTGTGCAGTCTGATTTTCGAGCTATTTCTCTGAACACAGCTGCCTGTTGTGGCCGAAAACGACCCGGTGAGAGTGAACCAACACAGTAAAGTTGTGGGTCGGACGGCTAAACAATGAGCTGAAACTCACTATAAAGCATACGGATGACAGCTGCTCTCTTACAAATCTTCGTGACATAAAATCATGCCATGTTAATCTAATTATCACGTTTTCTGACCCTTCTGTCGTGTATTCAGCCTTATAAGGGAATGCAGTTATTGTTGTCCCAGATGAATAAATTAAATGATAAATACATGTATTTTCATTTAATGTCCTTCTGCCTGTTATTCTTGTATGTACAACGTTTTAACAATACATTTAGATTGGAATATTACTTTTAATCCAATTTATTCCAGTTCAAGCCCCATAGTGTTCACATGAATCATCTTACCTGAATGGTTTGGGTGGCAGTATATTGAAGCGAGTCTTCTCCAGCATCTTCCTGATCTTGTTTCGTCCTCCTGACACAGTGTTGGCCTTCATTTTCCTGGTGGCCTTGTGGTCTGTAGGGAACTCCATGTCTCCAGGAAGGTCGGAGATAGAGAAGCGGTTGCCTTTTTTCTCCTGGATCTTGGGAATGTGAGGGCCGCCGTTCTTCTTCTCATGCACAATCCTGCTAAGGAGCTCTTTGAAGACTAAATAGATGGAGGTACAGAGAGAGGAGGAGGAGGATTGGTCATCGTCTTAAATGATCAGCACTGATATGAATTGAATCGGATTGTGTTTTATGTGTTTTAGTGTGTGAGTACAAATACTTTGCTCACCAAATATGTTGGTTTTGACGGTGAGGGACAGGTGCGTGTTATTTCTAAGGATGTCAACAGCTTTGGTGATGGAGACGTTCTCAAAGTTCTGACCATTGATCTCCATGATCTGAAACGAGACAGAAGAAATTTCCAAATTAGAAGAGGACTCAATCAAAACTGACCGAAGTGCGGTGACACACAGAGGTAGACGTGGGACTTCTCTGGAGTATAAAAACACCCACTGAATTCCCCTCAAAACAACTGACTTTTAGATTATCCTTTAGTTAAATGTGAAATCTGTTACTGTTGGGCGGCTTGATTAACACAGTTGAAGTTTCACCGCAGATACAGCAGAACAATCCTTTTTTTAACTCAAGGCTTGTCTGAGGTCGCAGCAGGCCACGTCAGAACTTTTTAATTATGTATCTAGTGAAATAAAGTTCCAAGGATAACATTTTTTGAGGGCAGTATTCGAAGAAAAGTTTCCTCCGATCAAAACTTGGCAGTCAGATGCATACATTATGTTCCCATTGTTTCTTACAGATGCTCTCAAGCTGTACCAGACTTTACGGAGTGCACTAATGAACTGTGCTCTTCATCCAAAGTTTTTAAAGTGAAGTTCAAGCTTCGAGTCCCAGCTGAGCCTGTGAATGAAATCTGGAGTTTGTTCCCAAAGCCTCTCCAGCCTCTTCAGGCTGTTCTGCGCTGACAGGTGAATCTTTACCCCAGTTTGAGGTCATGTGCGCTCTAGACCATGATATTATAGGGTGTGAAGATACAATACATGTGTAAATATGTCAAGTTTAACAGATTTGTAAAACTGTCTAAACATATTTGTGTCACGTACGTGTTAATGTGTGCCGATTAAAACCTCAATATCCATCAATATGCATCAGGTGTTAAAAATAAGGACGCCCACCTCGTGATCACAGGACTCGTCGATCATGAGACTATACAACCAAAAACCTCACGGATGAAGTGTTTCAAAATAAATCTGCACTCCTGTCGGGCAGATACTCAAGTCTAAACATCTGGCATCAGCATGCATCCTTCTGGAAGCTTACTTTCTGTCATTCACTACGTCACATATTTCAAGTTTAAGTTATAAAACATTGAATTATGTAATTCTATGCAATACATTCCACATTAATCTTGGGTGTGATTGGATGTCCTGATGGTCCAATGGTTCTATTGCTGTCTTCTTAGGCACTAATACACATTCAAGGACACACATGCAGTGATAGCAATACTCTGGCTCCTAAAGCCATACAGGTACTCTAAAAATGCTTTTCTCCATTTTGTAAAAGATAAAAAATATACACAACAAAAAATTTAAAAGATTGCCTAGAAATATTGTTAACTGGCTCATTGTTCACGGCATTAGGCACTGTAACATAGCAGGGAATGTCATTCTTTAAAAAAGCACATTTAGCAATGTATCATACCTAATAGTACCACTCTTTATTTTACGTGATGCCGCATGATGTGCCCTCACCTGATCTCCCCGTTTGAGTCCCGTCTCTGCAGCCTTACTGCCTTCTTCCACTGACTCGACAAAGATGCCGAATCCTCTCTCGCTGCCGCCCTGCACACTGAAGTAGAGCGGTGACTCCCTGGCCGCCTTCTGCAGAGTGATCTGTCTCCACTTAGCCTTGGCTGCACATGCTATGTTCAGCAGCCGCAAATGGCCCTTCATTTTCTGACCAGGAGGGAAAAATGGGAATATGATGAGCCTCAAGAGTTTTGCACTTCAATTAGCTTCTGTTTCTTATTGTGCGATGTAGATTAGATGGAAAAGCAACTTGCAAATGTAATCATGTGCAAATACTTAGAGCTGATTTAAAAGCTGCTGTTTATACACGGCATTATAAATGATAATACAACAATTGTTTGATCTGAGCTACTTTTCTGACAAGACTTGGACTGCAGGTGCGTCTTTGAGGACTCTTGCCGTAATTTTTTACTTTAAGTGACAGAATGAAAGATTAATTGGTTTACAGTTAAAGATGCAAAGTTTGGATTGATATTTGATCTTACCGTCGCTTCAAGATGTTTCTCAAAGTCCTCCAGGAAGCGTGTCATAGCAGGGTCACCCTCAAAGTCATTGAAGTGGTTGTTAACCCACAGCAGCACTATTCTCGTTACCTGTGAGAGACGATGAGAGTGGAGACACTTGTTTTCACAGTTCCCGTAACAAGTTTCTTTTCACCCTGCGGTTCTTGCGTTATCTGAGTAAGAGCTGCGTTTGACAAGACATTTGTTGAGAGCTCTCGCAGAATGCTTCTACTGTGGGTGTTGGATCAGAGGTCACATTTACCTACTTTTGCAGGACCTCGGGACCTGGTGGTTGCACGATGCTTAGCAACACGCGTGCTTTAAGTTCAGTCCCCCTTACTCACTATGTTGCCATGCTGTCAAAAACTGCCCTTGTTAAATATTTCTCATCGTTATACTGTATAATGGAGTCCAATTATATACCTATTTGTCTTTATTTTCTGAAATCTTTAGTAGCCAGTAACACGTGGGAAACGGGTGGGAGGCTAAATAATGACCACGTACACGGCGGCACAGAAAATGTTTAACCGCTGATTGACTGCTAAATTTTGTCCCACACTAATCTGAACAAAAACCTAAAGCAAAGGCCATTCGGAAACAATTATTTCTGCAGATTTATACTGGCGGAACCATTGTTCCAACCTTTGCAAAAGGTCAGACCAGGAGCCGATACACAACACCCTGCATCAATCAATGTCTACTTCCCCCCTCTGTCTTTCGTTTCTCAAGCCATCTCTCTTCCTGTCTTTCCACACTCTGTTACTTTCCCCCCGCTCGTTCTGCACAGGATTAGATCCTGTTTAACGGAGCTGAAGATTATAAGCCTGAATGACAACGACATAAAGACTATTGGCAGTACAAGACTAATCTTAGGTTAAAGCAGTCATTGACAATGGGAGTGTCAGGTATGAACAAATGGCTGTTGGGCTCAAGGACAGCTGAGCTGGCTGAACTTGTATTGATTGGCATGTGAGCGGCGCAACACATGGATTTCCATCAACAGGCATGAATACAAAACTTTAGGAGTGCTGATGAGAGCATCATTCAAACACACACATCAAAAAGTACAGAATGGATGAGTATGTACACTTTTAACTTAGTATGCATGCTCTCCCCTTCTACCCCGAACCTTTTACTTACACAGGGACACCTTAACATTCCCATCACATCCAAGTGACACACCTGACCTTTCATGTCCATGTTTGCTCATCACACACACACACACACACACACACACACACACACACACACACACACACACACACACACACACACACACACACACAC
>JAVQJL010077880.1:0-15053 GCA_036024295.1 Nannoperca obscura
CAACAGTCAGGGGGTGATCTGCCTGGACATCCTGAAGGACAACTGGAGCCCCGCCCTCACCATCTCCAAGGTGCTGCTGTCCATCTGCTCCCTGCTCACAGACTGTAACCCCGGTAAGATCAACATCTTAATTCATGTTTGCTGAGTGGTATTTATTATGAGACATCCGTGTGAGGAAAGTAAGCGCTGGAAGAAGAGCTCTTAATCCACCTTAATAAGACGTAACTGATCCGTTACACAGAACGAGTGCCCTCAGATCGCCATTCCCTTTTCTTCTTCTTTAATGTAATGTTTATTTTTACTCAAGGCCAAATTTGAAGTTGACCCACAGTCAGAATTATGTTTCCAGACTATTAATGGCGCATTAAGTAAGCCATGGCCCATTCAAACCCCCATTGTTTCCCAAGGCCATCTAACACTGACAGATCTTTGGCACAGTCGGTGGCCTGTTGTAAATAAGTTGTAAATAATAAAACACATTTGCACTGCAGGCGAGCTGCTTTTAGAGAGGAGAGTGTTTAACGAAAAACTAATATTATAACACATAAGATACTATAAAAATAACTGGTGATGATTTGTCATGAACTTTTTTGGCTTGAGAACAAAATGTCCTGCATCACTGCTCACAGCCGTAAAACCCCGTCTTCCATTGTGAAGTGGTTGAAAGTGTGAAGAGGTGGGAGGGGAATGAGCGCAGGCAGGAAAACGAGTGAATATTATCAAATGCTTGAATTTGCAAATGATAATTCTGGGGTGATAACTGAACATTTAAAAAAAATGTCTTTTGAATGCAACGAATGTGCTCGCAGTGTGAAATTAACTAATTAGTTAGGCGGGGCTGTCGGACTTGACAACAATGTCGGGCGCCATTTATTTCCATGTCCTTTTTAACAATGGAAGACTTGCTAGCTACCACTTGTAGTTTTTGCTGGGCTTCACAACTCGCATTAACATGCGTTTTGTCCTTGTCCAGATAAAATATTCAAATACAGATTACTTGTTAATGCCAGGTGCAAATGGGCCCTTGGTGTAATTACACACCCATCCTGAATGCCAGCCATTCAAACAGGCGTATGAAATCTTTGACCCCATTTACCCTTGGCATTAACGTGCAATCTGTATATAGATACTATTTTTTAAATGCAAAGTGTGAATGCACACAGAACCAGGGGCACATACTGAGATCTGATCACAATGCAGCAGAATGTGGCTAACGAGAACGCTTATTAATACCAGGTGTAAACACAAAGGCCTGTCTTTCTGAGTGTGCTCTTAGTCCCAGGGGAGGTAGGGAGGGATAATGGGAGGGTACAATGCAGAGTATTGTCTGTGCGAGTTCATTATGTGTTTGTACATGTGTGTGTTACATTATTTATAAGTGCAAAACTCCTCATACAAAGTTATGAAAAAAAGAAAATGCAAAGGTCTGTAAATCAGATGTTTCCCTCCAGATCACGTTAATACCAAGTGTAACTGATCAGTCTGGATATGGTAAAAAGATTTATTACAGATTTTTTTCTAAAAAATGTTCATGGATCTGATATGCCCTACAATAATTTGACGCTGTTGAGGAGTGTTTATGTTCAAATTATTTTGGCAAAAGATTTTACACCTAACTAAAAGTGTTCCAATAGAAATCATTTGTGTTTATTAACCCATCCTCCTTTGTGCAGCCTGTTTGCAGAAGTTACACGGTTTATGATTCCTGCTCAGCCGAGGCGAGTGATTATACTTAACAGTGATTTACACATTCTGTCTCTCTGTGTGTGTTTGTACCTTTCAGCCGACCCTCTGGTGGGAAGCATCGCCACACAGTACCTGACCAACAGAACAGAACATGACAGAATAGCCAAACAATGGACGAAGAGATACGCCACATAGAGCCGCGTACCATGCCCTCCTTTATCCCCCTCACCCTTGACTGTACCTCTCTCTACCTCTCGCTCTCACCCTTAGTCTGTCAAAGCACACTCACTAAGTGCAACGGTATACCTGCCCTCCCATCACCCTCCTCCTCCTCTTCCTCCTCCTCCACCCCAACGTTTTATCTACCTTTTCTGTGTATAAAAAAAAAAAAAAAAATCAAACAAGACAAAAAAATGTCCTTTGTTCCTTGTTGACTTGAAAGCTTCTTTTTTTATACAAAGAGTAGATTGGGATTTTTATTTTCCAATATCTGAATGTTGGAAGTATTGTATTGGAGAGAAAAAAACACAGAATATTATAATTATCCTACGCATTGTCCTCCAGCTATACAGTATGTATTCTCATTTTCTTAGTGGCACCTGGAACAAACATGCAGAATATATGCTTTTTCTTTGTTTTCCTTGTTTTGTTGTTTTGTTTTTTTAGTATTTGCCATCGATATGTTATCTGCATGGAACAGGAAGGTTTGCGTCAATGGATCCTTCATGCTTTTTAACTTCCTCTGATTTTGTTTGTACTGTATGTATTTTTTCAAAGGCTTTTGAGGCAGACCACAAAAGTATAGGTCTGTCTGTGAAAGAGGCAGGACTTGTATATTTACTGGCTACCCGCCACCTCTGCAATTGCAGAGTGGTTTGTTGTGCACTTGTATTACTGAAGCACCCAATAAAACACACTGTGGTTGGCTTGTTAGAAAAAAAACGCTCTGCTCTGTCTGGGTTTTGTGTTTGACTACAGCCTCTCTATAAATATTTACACCTATCCAGTGACCTGCTTTTATGTCTCACACACACCTGATTATAAAACTTCAGTCAAACATTAGTGCAAATAAAATAAAAGTTCTTATCAGATATCTGATTTAGCTGGGTGTGGCTAATTATGACTCCGGCCATATCTTGCAGCTTTTATTACATCTTTATTATTACATCTATTACTACAAGGAGGTTCATCTGCTAGTCCCTCGGCCTGCAGGATATCTCAAACACTTGAATGGATCGCCGTAAAATTCTGTGAATAGACTTTTTGAACCACGGAAGAAGTGATTGTGTTATGGCAATGATCCAGATTAGGGACGTCTTGTGTAAATTGAGCCTAATCACAATTCTGAGGGCATGTTTACAGGATAAAGTAAAATTAGTAAGCATGAATAAACTAACTGAAGTATTCTTGTCACTGTAATTAAATTACATTAGGTTATTATTAAATAGGTTTTTGATCACATTTTTGTTACTATTAAATGGATAGGTACAAACTTTGGTTCAGATATTCATGGTACCCAGATGATGAACCCAAACGTCTTTTAAATGTTTCTTTCAGCACCGTCATGAGGTCAGCATTTTCAGTTTTGAGAAAATTGTCTCAACAGTAATTGGAGTAGACTCTTAAATTATCTTTTTAAATGATTTACTAAGCAACGCAAGACATAAACAAACAGAATGCACACAAAGAACAAAGACAATCATTTTGTGGTTTACAAGGTATTGTCTGCGCTATAGTGACTTCAGTATGTGCATATACCTCCACAAGCATACATAAATACCTACAAACAAATGCATATGTAGACATTTCAGAAACTTGACTAAATTAAACTTTCGTTTTTTCCACCACTTTACACCAAATTTAACCATGTTCTGCCTTCACCCGATCTGTTCTGGCTGCAACACTCAGCCAAGAAATTAGCCAAAGTCTCTGAGATAACATGAGGGTTTTTCAAGCAAACGGCAAGCAGTTATTTTTGCTGCTTTGTTGAAACCATAATAAATAATAGCGTATATTCAGAGCGGGGTGATACGGACCGCTGGGCAGTAGAACGGTACATAAACCCAAAGTAGTTGTCAAATGAGGATCTACTGTGCGATGGAGAGATTTAAAATCATAGGAACTGATTTTTTCATCATCCTCTGTTTTACGGTACAGCTTCATTGCATTTGTTCATCTGCATTTTGAGGGTTAAGACGTCTCAGTCTCACTTCATGACCTCTGCATGAAGATTGTAGCCTCTTTTTGGGGATTTATTTTTTCTGTATAACACACCGTGTGTGATGTTACTGACAGGGTTCTCGTGGCTTTGGTTATTACACTTCTCATGGCCATGAAAAAAACAACCTGCAAATTACTAGTGTTGCAGTGTGTGTATTTGGATCATAGCCGTCGATGAAAAAAAGGACCCCATGGTTGAGTGTGTGGAAAATCTCTGTGCCATACTTGTGTGAAAGAAACTCAACTGAATAGAGGCGTTAGAGTATGTTTTGTGTTGGTCTATGTAACTACCCTCATGTGTCACTTGGCAAGAAATGTGTTTTGTAGATGCCCATACAGCATGACTGCAGTGTTGTTCATCTGAAGGGCTCTAAGCCAGAGTGCTCGATGATTGTTTGGTGGTAGACCATGCAGCAAACAGCATCGTTAACCCCACAGCGTCTCAACGCCTTTTGAAACCTGGTGGCGCTGTGTTGTACCACTGCGTGAAAGCAGTCTTTTCACTTTCAGTAATAGTGTCATGACTCATAATGAGAAGGGGTAGGGACCTCTATAGAATTCATTATCACGGGTGTTGAAGTTGTGAGAGAAAGGAAATATCTGTTTTGCACATCATCAAACCCTAGAGCTGCAAGAGCCTTTGCTAAATGCACAGGGAGAAAGCCTCTGTTTGTATCCCGCATCAGAGAGGATCTTTGGTAACGTAATATCAAACCTTTGCTGCATGACTTGTAAATACTCAAATCATTGCACACAACATGTTTTGGCAGCATGCCATTTTGGCATTATACTATTTTTCATACAACAAAAGCTTTTAGGTGTCAGCTCTTGACTTGCTCTTTTTTTTAACAGATTTGATATCCCAGTGAGGGCCCTGGTGCAAATTACATTACATTAAAAAAAGACATCAGCCAGCAGGCTGTTGCCAAGCTGGCTAAAGCCTTCACGCCTGCATTAATGCTGAAGTGCTGAAATAACAACACCAAATATATATTTGATAAAGATTGAAGGAGAGGATTCAGAAACACAGTGTACATAGACTGGAAGATACAGCTAAGAACAAGGACAACAAAGCTGAACAAATAAAGGTAAAGAATAGACAGGACACTTGTGTAGACAAGTATGTGGGGAAAAAATCAGTGTATATATAAATATAAATATAAAAAGCACCAATGACCAACAACATGAATAGAATGTCTATACACAAGTCAAGTGTTTCTGTCAGTTGTAAACAATACAATACAAGTATAGTACAAGAAATAAATATATGGCTATGTACAGTATATGCATGTATACAGTGTGCAGGATTTATATTTAGTCATAGTGCATGATGATATGTACATGTTAAAGACAATGCATTTTAAACTTTACATATATAATCTATAATGGAAGTAAGTGGATGTTTTGATGTTACAGGGTCATTGACACTGTACGGCTGGTCTTCATGTGGCTGGTTGGCTGGTGCCTGTGGGAAGAATCTGTCCCGAGTGGCATCAATGATTTTCTTTGCCATCCGTTGTAGTCTGTTCTGTCCTGTTTTATTCAAACCAGACGGTGATGGATCTGCAGAGAACAGACTGGGTTATTGTAGTGTAGAACCTCAGCAGCTCCTGAGGTTGAACTTCCTGAGCTGGAGGCAGAAAGTATTGCAGCCCCTTGTTGAAGGCATCATCCTCTGACATGTTTGCCCGGTAGGCAAGCTGCAGGGGGTCCAACAGGGGGTCTGTGATGTCCTTCAGAATATTTCATGACCAGAGACGTCACCGTGACGGGCCTGTAGTCATTTGATCCTGTGATAGAGGCTTTCTTAGGGACCGGGATGATTGTGGAGCAGGTTTTGAAACAGCTCTATTGATCTGTTGAAGATATGTTGAAGATCTGTTGAACATCTGCGTGAAGATTGCAGCCAGCTGGTCAACACAGACTTTCAGGCTGGTGACACGCTGTCTGGACCTGGTGTCTTTCTGACCTTCTTTTACTGAAAAACCTAACACACATCCTCTTCATAAAACCTGAGTGCAGGTGGGGGGTCAGTGGGAATGGGTGAGAGGGTACAGATGGTTGTCTGATATGTTAACGTGTTTCAGGAATAACACTTGTCTGAGTTAATAAGCAATTTTGCTGGATCTTTAAAGTATATTATGTTGTTCTTCTGTTACTCCTCAAGGTATGAGCAAAGTAATATTGGTATTGGTAATTATGTTTCACTCGTGTGCAATATATAGCTTCAATCAAGTGTTGAAACAGACAGATGAAGTGTGAAAATGTTTATTCTTTCTTTACATTTAAAGAATTTAAAGAAAATGTATAAAGCAAGACTTTAAAGGGGATGAGATGAGCACATGCTACTGTCAATATATTGACACACAGCGATGTTCACAATTTGACAAGATTACCCCATTAACCTTTTAAACTCATGCATCCGCAAGCAGGTAACTGTACATAATGCACCTCCCAGCTCATTAAACTGCTGTAAGGCACTCTGTCCACCTTACAAATCTCTTAATATGTAATGTATTAGCAATTGCACAAGATGCTGTCCAAATAAGGTATTGAAATGTTGCGTGTGATGGATGCAGAAAGGGCAGAGAATTGATGCCCTTTAATGTAAACATACAAACTATCCATCATTATCCCCTTTAAACTGTGAAAATGTACTATTTGGCTGCTGCGTGCAATTAATATTTTCAACTCACTGATTATTACTCCTGTAATAATCCCTTGTTAGTCAGAAGTTATTCTCCATGTGTTTAGTAGAAGTGGTTTTTCGGTTTCTGTGGCCAGTGATGCAGCAGCGTAATCATTACTGAAGTTCTATTAGATTTACCCCATGAATATGGTGGACAACACATCCCACTTTGTAGATGATTCAGATTATCTTCTTTGAATTATGAAAATGAACAGGCTTTGCATCTGTGGCCACATTTTAATTGTCATCTCATAAATTGGGATACTTTTCATGGTTGCCTGTCAAATGCATAGAGTAAAATATATTAATGTATTTTTTAAACTGTGGGTGTTATTTAGAATTTCATCAGGCAAATGCTCAGATGAGATATTGAAGTCAATGTCCCGTCACTCACAAGTTCCACCTCCTGTTGCAACCACATGTGCCGTCAAATTGTCATCGGGGGAAGAATCCCAAAGGTGACGTTAAATCAGTCAAATTAAATGCACATAGTGTGTGTGAAACTCATTTAGTGTAGGCTGTCCTGTTTCCAGAGGAGGGCCGGTGCCGCACAGCCCACTGCAGCCGCGGTAGGCTACTTCCGTTCCGCAGAGGGCGACAGGCACCAGCCAGCCAGCCAAGACTGTGGCGGAGGTCCAGACACAATAGACTGGGTAAGTTTTATTAGCGAGCAGAATAGGTGGTTTAATGGCGATGTTTTACCGCGAGGTCAAACTATACGAGTCGGTCTGCTGTCTGTGTGTGTTTTCAGCTGGAGTCGAAGGTCAGTTTGTCGGTACACACGCTGAAAAGAAGAACAACACGGTCGTGGTTAGTTGGTCGCACGGAAAAGGGGCCCCGGCTATGTGCTGGAACGGAGTTGTTCCTGGCTGCCGTCTGACGCGCTTAATGTTTCGTTGTCACATTAGCCTTGAAATACGCGTGTGTCCTCTCGGTTGTAATATACAACAACCACGACGTTATGTGTAATAACCAAGTTAAATCGACGTTTAACTAAATGTATATCACGGTTATCCGGTTGTCAGTTCACTTGTTAAGGATGCTTAGCAAGCAGCCCCCCCCCCCCCACACACACACGCCGTTCCAAGAAGTAGTCTTATCCCCGAAGTCGTCGGGCCTGAGTGTTCGTTGCCAGTTGGAGGCTGGCTGGGGGGGGGGGGCGTTTTCAGGTAGCACTAGCTTTGTGTACGGGGGGGACGACGATACACTAACTAAATACATCTACATTTATCAGAATTGAATTACTACATAGCAGTAGTTAGCTTGAGTTCACGGCTGTGAAATGGTTAAGTGCGTGCGCGGGTGTGAACCACCGTGCACTTTAGCTAGCTCGTCGGCTAACGACAGTGCGTTGACCGTCACGGAAACGTTAGCTAACGTTAAATGTGTGGAAATTAAAGCGCAGGAGGTAACAGCTTTGTTTGCGCCCCCTCCCCATAAACACACACCTATATACACACACACACACACACACGTATATACACGTTGGTGAGACCAGTTGAACAGATGATTATGACTGTAATTTACCAGCTGATTATAAATGGTGGCTTTAAATAATAGATTTAATGTTGACAGCATGTTTTTCTCAAGATCATAATAGTACTCATCACAATAAAATACAATGTTTCTGAGTCTGTCACCACAACAGGGTGGTTTAAATACCTCAGTGTAAAGCATGTCTACTCAACCAGCTACTGTTGCTTATGAGACATGCCAGTGACTGTTTTTATAAATAGTGAAAGTGACTTGTGAATTATGAAATCTATCAGCTATTGTGGCCACTTTGATTAGCATCTGCTTTGGGTGGAGGTCACTCTGAAACTGCACCGCCTCTTGCGGCTGTTGTGTCACTTGGCTGAGTTTTTTTATTTATTTATTTTTAGTTGTTGTCTTGTTCTCTCTGCCTCAGGTCCCGGCTCTTTCTCCAATCCAAACCGGTATGTCGGATGAGGATTCCCGTGCCAGCACCAGCTCTTCCTCGTCGCCGCCTTCCTCCAGCCAAACCAGACAGAGAGACACGCTTTGCAAAAAGAAACGGGAGAGCAAAGCCAGCATGAGCAAGACCTCCAAGCTGCTTTCTACCAGCGCCAAAAGGTAAAAATAAAACCCCAGATTGGATATTCATGAATCAGTTACTATAGTCCATCGCAGCTCACAATATATCTCACAATCAGCGGCTCCTCCCAATATTTTTCACTTTAATCTGATTTCATTCGGGTAGAAATTATGGATTTAGGACATAACAAAAGACTACTTACAACTATGGTTGTATTTAGCTGATTTCTCTGGAATAAAAAGTTGGATAGCAGAAGATATTCATGCACATCAGCAGTACATTTCAGAAGAACAAGAAGCGTTTTCTAGTACTTCCACCTTGCATCACCGTCCTTCTGCAGCCACGGGAAGAAATCCACCGTAGAAGAGGAACATATGCTAATTTCTCCTGCGACAGCAGCTTCAACAGACCATAATGCACACGGTCACAATATATTCTGTGTCTGGAGTAAGCGGCTCAAAGCTTCCTTGTTCTCTGAAACCAAAACAAAACCTCTCACTCTCTTGGTCTTATTATAGCTGACTTTCACACCATCATTGTTGCTCCCTGTTTACACAATAAACCAATATCAGGAATTGTATTACTCACAAACTGATAGATAGATAGAGGTTGATTTGAGTCCAAAATGTTAATCACATTTCACAATACTCCACTGACGATCGGAGCGAGATGTATTCTGGAAAAGGGACACAATCTTTGTTAGTTTCATTATATTGTTTTTGACATGGCGTCTTTTTAATGATCAGTGTCTGATTTTGTGTGCAGGATTCAGAAAGAGCTGGCTGATATCACACTGGACCCTCCGCCAAACTGCAGGTGGGTTTCTTTACTTTGCTTCAAGCCTGCTAGTTGTCTCGTTGTGTCTTCAAGGTTAGGAATGTGCTTCAATTCCATTATCGACACAATCACCCACGTAAACCAAAAATATCTTTTAACATTTGAAATGAAATGATCCTGTTGTCATATGTGTTTGTTGTCTCGGTTTATGTGTACTGATAAAGACTTTGAGAGTCTGGAAATGTTTGACTTGGGGACAGTGAAAGTGGTTGATTTTTATTCTAAAAAAGCTCCATGAACCCTGTCATTAGTACACTGATACCAATTGAAATCATACCCAAACTCGGACACGAGGTACTCATCCGAATCCCACTAGTTTATTTTTACTGATGTGTATTTAACATGAAACTGTAACTACACATAATTTCCCCCCAAAATGATACTTGGCAGATTCATTGATGATTAAAATAATATTTAGTTGCAGCTCTAAATTCATGTGGTCGGTGTATTTGGCACGAGGACTTTGGTATGAGTGACCCCTCTGCAGCTGGCTTTACTGTAGTGATGTGATTTGAAGGAGTATGCTTAAAACTGGATGATCCTGCTTCAAGCTCCCATCGCAGCAGCCCCCTCCACCCCCACCCCGCCCTCCCTGCTCCAGGCTGCTGTTCTGCAGCTGAGCCTGGCCTCTGACCTCCCAGTGAAAAGATAAAAGAATAGCAGAGGAATCGCTCCCATCATGGCTCAGTAGTTCAAACAAAGCTTCCCCAGGCCAAAGACCATCCCAAAAATGAACACCGTCTGGATGTTTTCTGTGAACTGGGGGGAAAAATCATTTGGTTTTCATTCAGTCATAAAAGCGTGTTCGAATGCTTTACTTTTCCACACAGCACAGACGTTTTGACGTGTGTTTTAAGTAGTGGTATCATATCTCACTAAAAATTGAACGTTTTTTATTAGACAGCAGTGACTTCAAACTTTATATTTCAGTTGGCGGTCAACCTTTTCATTACTCTTAATGGCTCCTAGCTTACAAGTTGTATAAAAGTTACATTTACTGAGAACCTCATTTGCATCATTTCAAGATTTGTGTCTCAGTTCTTGCAAGACAGCAAACGGAAAAAGTAATCCCTGTTGAAAACTTTAAGTTCCTGCTTAAATCCTGAGAATTCTCAATGAAGCACTGACTGTGTCTCTGACTGTATCATGACTGCGGCGTCGGGATGTTCTTGGTTAAATTACCGTCTCATATCGTGGATTAAGGACGGATGACTGCAGCTGAAAGTTGTGACATTGAAGCAGTAGCAGGCTTCAGCAACATGTTCCATTTAGGCCAATTCATAATGGACCACCTAATTACAACAATGAAGTGTGACAGCTTAAAATACAACCTGTCCACAGCACACGATGGATTAAACGCCATGTTTAATCAAGCACCTCGCATTGTGTGACAGTGTCATTTGTAATTACTTGAATGTTCAAAATGTGAAAATACACTGGAGCTGAACTTATTGAAGGGGAAGTTATCACGTCTGCATGTTAGTGTTGTTAGTGAAACGGAGGTCATGTAGTTCTAACTTGATTATATTGTACAGGTTGTTCAAATCAACAGGGGCAGTGATTGTTGAGTCCCAGCAACACTGCTGTATTACAGTATTATTGATTTATTTAAGAAATAAAGCTATAAAATTAGGGCTGAAACTAACAATTATTTGCATTATCGATTCATCTGCAGAGTATTCTCTCAATTAATTGATTAGAAAATTGTCCCGGAGCTCAAAGTGACATCTTCAGATGTGTTGTTTTGTCTGACCAATGGTCCAAAACCCAATTATAGAAAAACAGAGAAAAGCAGCAACTCAGAGAGCATTTGGTATTTTTGAATCAATCTCATTAAAGAAGACTAACTTTGAGTGACTAACTCTGAGAGCTTGTTGTTGTGCTTTGACTTTTTATCTGAAGTTGTATTTAGTTCTGCTGCTGCCGCTCTAGAGAACTCTTGAAGTTCAAGCTGTTTGTTTTGAAGTCTCCATTTTGAATACATTTCATAGAGCCGCTGCATTTAAAAAAAACCTGCTTTGACTTGTTTGCGCCAGTTTTCATAACTTAATCTGATGTAGCACAAACAAGAGAGATCTTTTATATATCAATTGATCCTGTATCAGATTCTTGCATCCCTTAATGGCTTCCCGTGAACGCAGATAAGAGTGAAAGCGTGTTTTCCCAATGGCAATTGGGAATGTGTGTGTTGTTTTTTTGAAGGAATGTGTTCATATCATTAAAATCAACCACTTTGGAAGTCGAAGCCTTTCATGTGGTGGAAGTTTTCATCCATCATATCTGTTACCGCCCAGTTAATTAGCCCAAACGGAGCTCTCTGGATCAATTTTTTAGCTGGTAAAAAAACAAAACCACTCTTAACGCCGATTAAAATAAAAAAAAAACAAAGCACTGCAGAGGGCAACATCTGGGGCCCCTCCCCCTCTCATGTCTTGTACTTATGACCCCAAGGGGTTCAAGACCACATGTTCTGCATGTAAGAGGGATAAATGCTGGCCAGCTTTGAGGAAAAATCAATACAGATTACAGGTCGTGACGCATAGACTCGTCACTTGGGATTTGCTTTGAACTCAGGCGTCTTCTGAATAATGTGCTGGGGAACAGCAACGCTCATCTCTCCACATTTAAAGAGAAAATATACTGAACATTTTTTATGGTAGTTAATCTGCAAAAGTGCAGTAAGAAGATCTTCCATGATGCTTTTACCTTGATCTTTTTCAAAGCTTCACAAACAAACGGTTAATGATTGGAGCAGCGTCGTCTCCTCCAGTATGAGTGTTCATGTTTGTGGCGTCCAGAAGATCTTGAAAGCGCCATTTATAGTCCGCTTTTAGTTCAACGCCCACATTCTCCAGCTTCAGCTGTGCAGCCATTCACCAGGTTGAATGTGTGACTTTCACACTGTATTGATTACTCCATTGATGTAGAGCCAGCTGCATCTGTTTGAAGCATCAGAAGCAGATAGTCTTCATCGATTATATCAACACTGCTCCTCCGTGTGAGCGTGTCTGTATGTATGGATTTATTTATTTATTTATTTCGCTGTGTGTGTGTGTTGTGAAGATATTTACTCTGGGATTGCAGAGTTTGTTTTTCTTCTAAAAAAGATGAGAACAAAGTTTAAAATATGAATCATGATGTGCAGAATTATCCAGTGAGTTTCATGAAAAACGAAACACGGGAATGTGTAAAGTTTGTGGCGTGTGCTCCTGTATGGATGTTGCGTTACCCAGTGCTGCATTTTTATTTTTCTGCCTGCAGTGCTGGCCCAAAAGGAGACAACATCTATGAGTGGAGGTCGACCATCCTGGGACCCCCGGGCTCCGTGTACGAGGGAGGCGTCTTCTTCCTGGACATTGCCTTCACGCCGGACTACCCCTTCAAACCCCCCAAGGTACGGATAGTCAGCACTTCGTGTTCGTTAGCACTCATGATGATCAAAACTCAAAGTTGAACACTTGAAAACTCAAAATCTGAACACTTGTTGACAGCAGAGATTTATATTCTGAAGAAATCTGAACAAAATGACTCTCATCCATCCTTTAACTGCACAAAGCAGTTTTCTGACTCATGACACTAAACATGAAAGTGACATGGGGGAGTTTTTACTCTCCTGCCACAGATGTTTATTCTTTAAGCTATTTTGCCTTTAAGTTTAGTTTTTTAAATGTCAGAAGAGTCAGTTTTTCCCCCTATATTTTTGTCATTGTTGACAAATCTCATGAAAAGACACAAACCAACAACGTGTTAGCTTGTCTCTTTATCCTTGGCACTCTGCCACAGACGTAAATCTTCTTAGATAAATGTATCAAATATGTACAGTTTTACTGAAGCCACAGATTGTTTCCAGCAGCAGGATGGTGTTGGCTTGTGTTCACTGTAAGAAAGTCCACCGGTGTGTAGGGATGTGGTTTGTAATCGTTGTTGGACAATGGAGCTCTGTAGCAAAGAGGAACAACGGCTCCTCTGTGGTTTTTGGTCTTGCAGTTGGGTTTTGTGACAACCAAAAAATCTAGAATAAAAGCTGAGTTTCAAATAATAATGCACCAAATTTAAGCTTCTGTCACACCAAACTATTATCTAATAAAGTGCTGCACACATACAAGCAGAGCCAACGATGGTCACGTCAACAAGACGCCATTTTGGGGGATTTCTACTCACTAGTTTATCCACAGGTTGACGTGATCCAAACTATGTGCACAACAGTGAAGTGTAGAATGCTGTTGGTCTGGATCTTTGGGGGAAAAAATGAGTCCTAACATTTTTAGCATCCGTTCGCTCTCGAACACTTGTATGCATCCATCCATCTGCTGCAGGCATGCTGACGCCGCCACAGTCACTCATCAGACATCAGCTTTGTCTGTATGCTGACGATCTGCAGTGGGATCGGATTCAACGTACTGAATTTTCCACAATCTGTACAAACGACTAGACAGACAGCGGCTCATTTGTTTGTCCCTTCAGGATTATTTGGACCAATTAAGCTACTTTGTGTAACACTTACGGTCATTATGATGACAATAAACATGTTGTTCCGGGCGGTAAAAACACAGTTTTGTTTGTTTTTTGCTCATTTCCATAAAATGTGATGTTACCCTGAACAACAATAAATAAAAAACCAGGAGGATGATAAAACAAGCAGCTCTGGAGAGATTAAAAATAATAAGAAACCAGTAACCACTCCACAATAGTTTTGTATTGATGTTTGTGCTGTTCTGTTTCCAGCTAAAACAAACTCTATTCTCAACGAATTACAGATTTATTTTGTGTGTTTATGGAAACTTTGGTCTTAGCAGGAAATCGCCTTGTGATGTTAGAAAGCCAAAGGTTGAATCTGAGATTTATAAAAACCCGTACAAGCCACTTCTGTGTGAGTCAAGTGAACAGTTGTCTTCAGTTGATACACTGCACCGGTTTCATGCTGCGTGTACTGCAGACGTGCTTCCAAACTTTCCCACAGCTCACTTTCATCAGAGCATTTTACTGTAAACAATTCACCTGCTTTCACTTTTGGTCAGTATACTGATATCTTAATGAAAGGTTTCTAAGCATTTGTAATACTTTTGGGAAATCAAATGTCACAGCTCAGTGGGTTTTTGTTTTTCTCAAGATGTTTCCTGCCATTGTAAAGTACCTCTTTTGAGCCACCAGAGGGCTTTCATCCCCTGCAGATCAAAAAGAAGTGTTCTGTAAGGCAGTGACTGTGTAACTGCAGTCCAGCTATATAAACTATTCATACAATTTCTTTTACAAATACAATTTCTCACAAATGTTATTACATCAATAAATGCTTTGTAGTTGCCATGTGTGACTACTTAAATCATTTTTATTGGGTAGGAAAATGAATGTTTAAAGTTTACACACACATCCTCCTTCAAACACGACTCAAGTATTTTCTTCTTTTCGGATCATTGTGTGTCCGCAGGTAACTTTCCGTACGAGGATTTATCACTGCAACATCAACAGTCAGGGGGTGATCTGCCTGGACATCCTGAAGGACAACTGGAGCCCCGCCCTCACCATCTCCAAGGTGCTGCTGTCCATCTGCTCCCTGCTCACAGACTG